>JASTWF010000453.1:126772-167530 GCA_030390025.1 Squalus acanthias
CTAACAAGGCCTGAAGTGGTTAACAAGCAGAAAATTTTCGCAAACATCCGTTCATTTTTCGGAAACTGGTCTATTACGTGCTGTTGTCATATATTTTTTATTTTTAAGAAGCTGGGGATTTTCGAGACAGGAAACCACAATCTTCAGCTCGATGTGTTGTGACAACTCCACTCGGAGATTCGGGCTCTCGCCTCCTGCTCCGGCCAATCACCTTGCAGCCTTCAGGCAGGGCCAAATATGCAGTGACGAGCACACTGAGAGGCAGCAGAAGTGAGAAGGTGCTGACCGACTCTCCCTGTCATCACTTCCTGGAGCCAGCAGTCACGGGAGTACAGAGAGGGAGAGGGAGGGAGGGAGAGAGAGAGAGCAGGGGAGGGAGAGAGGGAGGGAAAGAGAGGGAGGGAGGGAGAGATAACGGCGGAGGAAGAGAGAGGGAGAGAGAGAGAGAGAGTGGGGGAGAGCGGGAGGGAGAGAGAGAGCGGGAGAGAGAGGGAGGGAGAGAGAGAGAGGAGGGAGAGAGAGAGTGGGGGAGAGCGGGAGGGAGATAGAGAGAGGACGGAGATAGAGAGAGAGTGGGGGAGAGAGGGAGGGAGAGAGAGAGAGGAGGGAGAGAGAGAGGGGAAGAAAGGAACAGAGAGAGGGAGAGAGCAGAGAGAAAGAAAGTGAGAGAGAGAGAAACAAAGAGGGAGAGAGAGGGGGAGAGAATGAGAGAGAGAGGGAGAGGAAGGAGAAAGGGAGGAAGAGGTAGAGGAAGGAGAGAGAGTGTGGGACAGAGGAGCAGAGAGCAGGAGGAGAGAGAAAGGAGAGAGGGAGGGAGAAAATAACAGAGAGAAAGAGGGGAGAGGGAGGAAGGAGAGAGAGCGTGGGAGAGAGGCGCAGAGAGCGTGAGGAGAGAGAGAGAGAGAGGAACGAGTGGCGCAGAGAGATGAGAGAGGGAGAGGGAGAAAAGAGCAAAGAGAGAATTGAGAGAGAGACACACTCGAGAGGCAGAGGAGACGAGTGGGAGAGAGAGAGCGAAGGAGATATGAGAGAGTGTAGAGAGAGGAAAAAGGAGGGGAGAAAGAAGAGAAACAAAGAGAGGAGAGAGAGAGAAACAGAGAAGGAAGAATTACATTTATATAGCACCTTTCACAACCTCAGGACATCCCAAAGCGCTTCACAGCCAATGAAGTACTATTTGAAGTGTTCTCACTGTTGTAATGTTGGAAATGTGGCAGCCAATTTGCGAACAGCAAGATCCCACGAACAGCTATGCAATAATGACCAGATAATCAATTTCAGTGATGTTGGTTGAGTGTTAAACATTGGCCAGGACACTGGGGGAGAACTCCCTTGCTCTTCTTCAAAGTAGTGCCCTGGGATCATTTACGTTCACCTGAGAGGGTAGTTGGGGCCTCAGTTTAACATCTCATCCGAAAGACGGCACCTCCAACAATGCAACACCCCCTCAGCGCTGCACTGGGAGAGTCAGCCTGGATTATGTGCTCAAGTTTCTGGAGGGGGACTTGAACCCACAACCGTCTGCCCCAAAGGCCAGAGTGCTACCCACTGAGCCACAGCCGACACCTGAAAGAGAAGTGCGACAGAGAGGAGAGAGAGGAGAGGGTGAGACGGAGGAGAGGAGTGAGGGAGGAGAGGAAGAGATAAGGAGAGCGTGAGGAGAGGGAAGAGTAAAAGAGGAGAGAGACAGGAGAGGAAAGAGGACAGAGGGAGAGAAAATAGAGAGAGGGAAAGAGAAGAGAGATGAGAGAGAGTAAAGGGAGGCGAAGAGAGGGGGAAAGGTGAGAGGTGAAAGAGATCAGAGAAATGCAGAAGAGGAGAGAGAGAAGAAAGGAGAGGAGAGGGAGAGCGAGCAGAGTGAAGAGACAGGAGAGTGAGGGGGGAGGGGAAGGGAAAGGAACAAGAGGAGCGAGAGGAGAGATGGAAGAGAAGAGAGAGGAGTGGAGAGATTTGAGAGTGCACAGACAGGGGAGAGGGAAAGGAGAGAGAGAGAGGAAACTATAGAGAATTGAGAGGGCAGAGTTACTCAGCTGGGAACAACAGTGAGGTGCGGATCTCAAAACGCTCATCGCCCGTGTGATATGCAAGGACAGCTGAACCTTCCACTCGCAGAAGACAGACTGAGCTCCAAAGATCAGTGAAAGAGAAGGAAGAGAATAATGGGTTCTCTAAGACTGCCCATCTAATATGCAAATTCTCACAGAGGTGTGGGGGGGGGGCCCGAAATCAAGAACGAGGGGGAAATAACCTTAAAATTCAAGCTCGGCCATTCAGGAGTGAAATCAGGAAGTGCTTTGGCACACAAAGGGTAGTGGGAATGTGGAACTCTCTCCCCTAAAAGGATGTAGATGCTGAGGGGTGAATTGGAGCTTTCAAGACTGAGATCGGTAGATTTTTGTTGGGTCAGGGTATCACGGGATATGGAGCAAAGGCGGGTCACTGGGGCTGAGGGTACAGGCTCCACGTGCTGCCCGCCCTCCAGTGCCTACCCCGAGTGGCCACTCATCAGCCGGAAGTCTAGGCAGTCGGCACTGGTGGGATATTGATCCGGTGAGGAACATCCCAGCCGAGCCGGATCCTGGTCCTCCTCCGATGGACCCACGCATGCACCTTTCAACTGGATTCACTGAATAGGGAAAAGAAGGGGAAATTCAGGCTGGTTTTCCACTCCCAAGCCAAGAGTTGGGCCCAGTTGTAGTGACCCTGCCAGTGCCTCGGCTTAGATCGGCTCACTCAACATGTTTTCAGATCAAACCTGGGATCTCCATTGTTTGTACACCAGATACACCCGTATCGGGACAATTCCAATGTCCCAACAGATCTGCTAATGGAATGATCCCAGTGATTTCGGATCCACTGACAGGTTGTTACCAGCGATCCAATGGATCTACCAATGGAATGATCCCAGAGACCCAATGGATCCACTAATGGAATGATCCCAGTGACCCAATGGATCCACCAATGGAATGATCCCAGTGAACCAATGGATCCACCAATGGAATGATCCCAGTGTCCCAATGGATCCACCAATGGAATGATCCCAGTGTCCCAATGGATCCACATTTGGAATGATCCCAGTGAACCAATGGAGCCACCAATGGAATGATCCCAGTGACCCAATGGATCCACCAATGGAGTGATCCCAGTTACCCAATGGATCCACATTTGGAATGATCCCAGTGAACCAATGGATCCACCAATGGAGTGATCCCAGTGACCCAATGGATCCACCAATGGAGTGATCCCAGTGACCCAATGGATGCACCAATGGAATGATCCCAGTGACACAATGGGGGGAAAATTCAGTTGCTCTGCGCCTCCCGGTAGTGCCCTAAGACGGCGCTAATGGGGCGCAAAGCAACTAGCGACAGGGAGCGGCGATGTTTGTGCTGCTCGTGAAATTGACCAGACATTTTGCGGCGGCGCTAAACACTACCGCCACGATCTCCTGCACCCGCAGATCGTGACGTCAGTCGAGCGTGCAACGCCTCGGTAGCACCCCGGTCCGGATATTGAGTGGCGCCCCTTGCCTTAGCGCCTGCCGCTAGCAACGACAGGTTGAGGGGAACGTTTTGCAGTCGGGAAGGGACTGGGGGAGCGTTATTTAAAGGTGGCCGCTTCCTGCCTTTTTTTGGCGCCGACATTTTTGCACCACGCATTCTGAGAGAGAGAGAGAGACTTCTGGAGAGATTCAATGCTATGTGAAGGAGTTTTGGGTACTGAGCAGCACTTTATAGGTTCATTTTGATTTGACCTTCCTTGTATCGATTTAGAAGAGACTTTGGGGGCTGCACTCTGAGCTTTTTCCCTGGGCCTCTCCATTGTTCTTTCCAGCAGATTTGATGTACAGGTCTCTCCAGGCCAAGATTCAAAGCTGCAATGAGTAGGGTGTGGATGGAGAGCAAGATCGATCCTCCCCTTTAAGAACTGGCCAGGGCCATTGTGTGTGTGTTCCATTGCTGACTGACATCGCTCCTCGGCGTTAGCGCCTTAAGAGAGGTGTGTAGCGCCTGATTTAGCGCTCCAATCACCTCCAGGGGCGATAGAAGCCAAGTTTGCAGTCGGAGGCGATAATTAGTGGCAGGCGCTAAACTTTGCGCCCGGCCAATAATTGCGCCCCAAATGGGGCGATACCGAATTTCTCCCCCAATGGATTCACCGATGGAATTATCCCAGTGACCCAGTGGATCACTGATGGAATGATCCCAGTGACCCAATGGATCCACCAATGGAATGATCCCTGTGACCCAATGGATCCACCAATGGAATGATCCCTGTGACCCAATGGATCGATCCACTGATGCAATGATCCCAGTGACACAATGGATCCACTGATGGAATGATCCCAGGGACCCAGTGGATCCACCAATGGAATGATCCTAGGGACCTAGTGGATCCACTGATGGAATGATCCCAGGGACCCAGTGGATCCACCAATGGAATGATCACAGGGACCCAGTGGATCCACTGATGGAATGATCCCAGTGACCCAATGGATTCACCAATGGAATGATCCCAGGGACCCAGTGGATCCACCGATGGAATGATCCCAGGGACTTAGTGGATCCACCAATGGAATGATCCTAGGGACCCAGTGGATCCACCAATAGAATGATCCCAGGGGCCCAGTGGATCCACTGATGGAATGATCCCAGGGGCCCAGTGGATCCACCAATGGAACGATCCCAGGGACCCAGTGGATCCACTGATGGAATGATCCCAGGGGCCCAGTGGATCCACTGATGGAATGATCCCAGGGGCCCAGTGGATCCACCGATGGAATGATCCCAGGGACCCAGTGGATCCACCAATGGAATGATCCTAGGGACCCAGTGGATCCACCAATGGAATGATCCCAGGGGCCCAGTGGATCCACTGATGGAATGATCCCAGGGGCCCAGTGGATCCGCTGATGGAATGATCCCAGGGGCCCAGTGGATCCACCAATGGAATGATCCCAGGGCCCAGTGGATCCACTGATGGAATGATCCCAGGGGCCCAGTGGATCCACTGATGGAATGATCGGGACGTTTCCCAGTCAGAGTGAGAGGAACGGACGCAGTATAATGAGTGTGCGGCGGTTTCCATCTCAGGCCAAGTGGAGCAGAGTAAACAAGGCTGCCAATTCCAGTTCTGACTTTCCCCGGAGCTGAGCTTCAGCCTCTCTGCCGTAAGGTGTACGAGCGAGCTGCGCGATCCGGCCAATGACACACCGAGAGCTGGGAGGAGGAAGTGGTTGCTAAGACGTTTCCTGCAACCTAACGTGACCACAGAGTCAACTGCAGAGAGACACAACAAGGCAGGAACAGAAAGGCCGCCTCGAGCCTCGCTCCGATCCTTCCCATCGCCCCCCTCCGCCCCCGGGATCGAAACAAATCGCAGCTTCAGTTCCTTTCCGGTCTTTGATTATGAATACATGGTGGTTCGGAGTCCTGACTGAAGGGGTCTGAATAGAGGGGGGGGGGGAGAGGGAAATGAGGGGCCTAAGACAGGTAGCAGACAACCCACACCCAAGGTGTCTCCATTGACGTGAGTACTCGGAGTTTAATTTTTCTATTGGTTTTTCAACACGTTACTTTGGTGTCGTATGTGTCCTGAGCCCATGTCTGTCGTCTACGAGACGCAAGGTAATCGGCGTTAAGCACTTGCTCCAAGCCACGGAGATCCTCTCCTTTAGCACGTAACTCCCTCGTGAAGGGTTTTGATAGAGTAAATAAGGAGAAGCTGTTTGCACTGGCGGCAGGAGGAGGAGACAGATTTAAGATGGTTGGCAAATGAACCAGAGGGAAGCTGAGGAGAATTTATTTTTACCCAGCGAGTTGTTGTGATCGGGAACGCGCTGCCTGAAAGGGCGGTGGAAGCAGATTCAACAGTAACTCTCAAAAGGGAATTGGACATATACTTGAAGGGGAGTAAATTGCAGGGCTATGGGGAAAGAGTCGGGGGAGTGGGATTAATCGGAGAGCTCTAACAAACAGCCAGCAAAGGCACGATGGGCCGAATAGCCTCCTTCTGTGCTGTAAGATTCTATTATTCGATGAGTGGCCTTTTGTAGACAAAACATTAAAAAAACTCTCCCCCTAACCCTCCCCACGCCCCCCACCCCCCCCAAAAAAATTGCAATTGACATTTAATTTTGCTTCATCCTCCATCTTGTGACTTATATTGTTTATGTCTGGGAGGATGGAGGGTCGGTGGGGGTGGGGGAGTTGTTGTTGACGTTGATTTCTTCAGCTTGTCTTTTCGGTAACACTGAGAATGTGCAGAAGCTGCCGGCACTGACCCGACTGGACCTCCATGAGCCTGTTAGTTGTGGCGTTAGTTGATTCAGTGCCCTCGCAACGCTGGGCTCAGTAAGCCTCCCACACCAGTCCTCCAGTAACCTTCTGACAGCGAGGGCCCTTTAGTAATAAACGTCTTGGGAGCCTGACTTCCTCTTTTGCTAATTAGCCCAGTTGACTAAACTCCCGCTTTAATAGGGGTTCCGATGCACAAATTCCTGCTTTAATAGGTGCCTTAACAGCCTTCTTTAATAAGGGTCCCAAAGGACGGATTCTCCTTTTTATGAGGACCCTCACAGACCAAGATCTCCAATAGGGGATCTGTATGAGTAGATTCCCTCTTTACTAGGGCTCCTCACAGCCCATCTTCTCTAATAGGGGTCTGTATGGCCAGATTCCTCCTTTAATTGGGGTTCTGGAAGTCATACAGCCCTTTGAGTAGTTTTCCACGTCAACCTATGGTGCTGCTTTCTACTCGGCAATTACTGAGGACACTTCCATCAGTGCCGGTACACTGCTCCATGCACATGGCCTCTAGTGAGTTGTTAAAACTACAAAAAGTTCTGAAAATACACCAGAAGTCATTCAGTGCAGGTGAGTTAGTCGATCCAGTGGGATCATCCAGTAATGGATCCATTGGGTGACTGGGATCATCCAGTAATGGATCCATTGGGTCACTGGGATCATCCAGTAGTGAATCCATTGGGTGACTGGGATCATCCAGTAGTGGATCCATTGGGTCACTAGAATCATCCAGTAATGGATCCATTGGGTCACTGGGATCATCCAGTAGTGGATCAATTCGGTCACTGGGATCATCCAGGAGTGGATCCATTTGGTCACTGGGATCATGCAGTAGTTGATCCATTGGGTCACTGGCATCATCCAGTCGTGGATCCATTGTAGTGACTGGGATCATCCAGTAGTGGATCCATTGGGTCACTGGGATCATCCAGTAGTGGATCCATTGGGTCACTGGGATCATCCAGCAAATGGATCCATTGGGTCACTGGGATCATCCAGTAGTGGATCCATTGGGTGACTGGGATCATCCAGTAGTGGATCCATTGGGTGACTGGGATCATCCAGCAAATGGATCCATTGGGTCACTGGGATCATCCAGTAGTGGATTGATTGGGGAGGCAGGGATCAATCAGTGATGCATCTTTTCAATATCATCCAGTAATGGATCCACTGGGATGACAGGGATCACGCAGTAATGAATCCATGTAGGTAACTAGGCTCCTTCAGTACTGGATCCACTGGATCACTGGGGAGCCATTCGGTAATGGATACATTGAACACCAGGGATCATCCAGCTGGTGGATTCACTGGACATGTGGGATCATCCAATTACACACCAGAGATCTTAACCACATGGGATGTCAGCACAGCGCTGGGTGCCTGGGGAGTAGATTTTCAGCCTTACTGTGGCGGAGAAGAATTCCCGCCCTTTAGAGACCCCTCCCCCCCCTATGATATTCATTCCATTGAAATCAATGGAATGAAGATTGAGCCTGTTCTATGAAGTTGTGGGCAATCCACTCCATGAGCTTACCACCCAGGCAGTGACGATAAAACTCTACCCCAGATTGTTTGGGTTTGGGTCTGTGCTAGTCCACTGTGGCTAGCGGGCTAGCTCCAGTAATCGAATGAAAACAGAAGTTCCTGAAAGCAACGCCCGATACAGCGTTAAGGTTTCTGTGCGAGCAGGGCTAATGCCATAACCCGCGATCATATTATACCCCTTTGATATGGCTCTCTAACCTCATTGGTCCCACATGGGACATTTGCAAAGGTGTCTCACATATGCTGTCCTTAACTGAGAAAGCAAGAGTGGGAGAGAAGACAAGGTGATTCGATGACATCAATCCTGGATTGCAAAAAAACTTGTGGGTTGTTGGGAAAGGGATAATTAAAGGGCGCAAGGAAGAGGAGGAGCAGGCGGGACGGTGCCTTTGAATCCTGGGAGGAACAAGAGAGGAAGGTTCGGAGGAGAATTCGGCACCTGATCACCACTTCCTGATTTGCCTCTTCTCCTCTTTGCTGCTGGCCTGCCTGCTCCGTGACCCTCGACCTTTCAACGAAGGTTTGACGATTTTTAAAAAAATGGTAGATCTGCGTGAGGCGGTTTCCAGTCAAGAGTTTCACAGCTTTAAAGAGACTGGTTTTGACAGAGTAAATAGGGAGACACTGTTTCCACTGGCAGGAGGGTTGGTAACCAGAGGACACAGATTTAAGACAATTGGTAAAAGCCCAGGGTGGGGGGAGGGATATGAGGAGAATTTTTGTTATGCAGCGAGTTATGATCTGGAATGCACTGCCTGAAAGGGTGGTGGAAGCAGATTCAATAGTAATTTTCAAAAGGGTATTGGATTTATACTTGAAAATAAGAGGTTTGCAGGGCTATGGGGAAAGTGCAGGGGATTGGGACTAATCGAATAGCTCTTTCAAAGAGCCGGCACAGACGCAATGGACGGAATGGCCTCCTTCTGTGCTGTAAGATTCTATGATTCTATCAAATGGTGCCGTTGTGCGTAACAGACTTTTGACACATTATTCTTTGAACGCACTTACGATGTTGCCGCTCATAAGTGGCCCATCCCCCGCTGCAAGGACGCAAGGAAGAGGAGGAGCAGGCGGGACGGTGCCTTTGAATCCTGGGAGGAACAAGAGAGGAAGGTTCGGAGGAGAATTCGGCACCCGATCACCACTTCCTGATTTGCCTCTTCTCCTCTTTGAAGCTGGCCTTCCTGCTCCGTGACCCTCGACCTTTCTACGAAGGTTTGTCGATTTAAAAAAAAACGGAAGGCCACCAATCGATCTGTGCGGAGCGGTCACCTGACATGTCCGTCCTCATGGTGCCCCGCCTTCCCGTGGCCAATTCGAAAGCAAACAGACGCTTCATTATCCGATTGGATGATTCTTAACTGTCAGTGAAACAGCCCCACCCCAAATCGCCAATATTTTTTATAAACAAATAAACAAAGGCGTTGAAAGAATTTTTTTCTTAATGCCTCTGGGATTTTTCTCAGTGCGGTGCTGAGGGAGTTCCGCTGCACTGTCGGAGGTGCCGTCTTTCGGATGAGACATTAAACCGAGGTCCCGTCTGCTCTCTCAGGTGGATGTAAAAGATCCCAAGGCACTATTTTGAAGAAGAGCAGGGGAGTTATCCCCGGTGTCCTGACCAATATTTATCCCTCAACCAACATAACAAAAACAGATTATCTGGTCATTATCACATTGCTGTTTGTGGGAGCTTGCTGTGTGCAAATTGGCTGCCGTGTTTCCTACATTACAACAGTGACTACACTCCAAAAGCACTTCAATGGCTGTAAAGCGCTTAGAGACGTCCGGTGGTCATGAAAGGCGCTATATAAATGCAAGTCTGTCTTTCTTTTTGTAAAAAGGAAATTACGGCTTGGAGAATCCCTTCCGTTCCTTTCAACGGAAGGAAGAACCGGGCGGTTTCCGTTCCCGGCCTGCGATCCGCCCCATGCCAGATTTTCCTTCCTGCTCTCTGCCCAGACGGGTACAGAGCAAAGTCTGGCTTCAAGCTTCCTGAGCGAAACTGTCCTCCGACAGCAGATTTTCATCAGCGGTAGGTTGGCATGAGTTCGGGGAGTGTGAATCGGCAGTGTGGGGAGTCAACGATTGGCTGGAATGGTGCGACCTCCTGGGCCAGCCTCAGCCAGCAATAGCTGCTGCAAGCTCAGAGACCGAACTCCACCTGACGATCATTTTAGGGAAGATGTCAAAAACAAGTCCAAACCGGGAGGAATTTCCCCGCCTCCCCCTCGCCCCCTGTCCTGCCTTTGATCTCATTCGCCCACAGGTTTCATTTCCACAAGCAGCCTTTGGAGGCTGAATATTGGCGGTTGGTAAATGCTGGTTATAAGCCCATGGAGGATGTACCATGGATTCAACCACAGACACAGATGCAGACAAAGTTACATATACAGACACAGACAGTGGCACAGGCACAGACAGATACAAAAGAAGGAATGAAAGAATAACCCTTCCAAAGATGAATGCCTTTCAGGACCACCGGACGTCCCAAAGCGCTTTACAGCCAATGAAGTACTTTTTTTGAAGTGTAGTCACTGTTGTAATGTGGGAAACGCGGCAACCAATTTGCGCACAGCAAGCTCCCACAAACAGTAATCTGACAATGACCAGATCATCTGTTTTTAGTCCAAAAATGTGCGGGTTAGGTTGATTTGGCTATGATAAATTGACCGTTAGTGTTAGGGGGGGATTAAATATGTGGGGATAGGATGGGATATGTTAGGGGGAATTAAATACGTGGGGTTACGGGGGTAGGGTGGGATATGTGTACTGTGGGGATTAAAGCAGGGACAGGGTACTGGATTTGGATGATCAGCCATGATCGTATTGAACGGTGGAGCAGGCTCGACGGGCCGAATGGCCTACTCCTGCTCCTAGATTCTATGTTTCTATGTTTCTATGATGTTGGTTGAGGGATAAATGTTGGGCCAGGACACCAGGGAGAACTCCCCCTGCTCTTCTTCGAAATAGTGGCCGCGGGATCTTTTATGTCCAGCTGAGAGGGCGGACGGGGCCTCGTTTAAACGGCACATCTGAAAGACGGCACCTCCGACAGTGCAGCGCTCCCTCAGCACTGCACTGGGAGTGTCGGCCTGGATTTGGTGCTCTAGTCTGGGGTGGGAATTTAAAATTGCTACCAAGGCAGACAGAGTGGGGAAGAATCAATCAAAATTCTCACTTTTGATCATTTTCACTATTGATCGCTACCCCCCGTGACCCACTTTGAGCAAGCGAGCAGGTGCTGATGTCGGGTGAGTATGTGATTGGCTGTGACGCCCTCTGCAGTTCAATAGCCCACCAACAGTCGCGCGTGAAGCATGGAGTGGCTAACTGGTGCCCGTAGCTTGAGCCCGATGTTAATGCCTTCAGGGAAAGGCGGGGAGGAAACGGGAGGGAAGTAAAAAAAAAAAACAGTGAAAGAAAGTTGGCAGGAAATGAAAGCTCGCACTGCAAGCTGCGGGCGATGAGCTCACATCCTGTTGCTGCACTGGGGTGGCACAGGAAGTTGCCTCGACGGACGAGTCGCAGCCGGGCCTGGAGCCGGGCTTGAGCTGCACCGCACGTCAAACTGTGTCGCAGGCCGCGCTGCAGCAAGCCCCGAGCACCTGCGCACCCCGCACGGAGAGGCTCACCGCGGTTACGCTCATGGCAAACCGCGGCGCGCAGCCATCGCCGGACACAGCCACCGTCGCAGACCGATCACTGCCCACAACCTCACCAAGTACCAGCGAAGATATAAAAGTCTTCAAACTATCAGGCAAGGCTGAACAGGCTGGGGCTCTTTTCTCAAGGAACAGGGAGAGGCAATATACACTTAATGGCGCAGTTTTAAAGAGTGTGCAGGGAAGGCTGAGGGGTGACCAGATAGAGCCATAAAGTCATAATGGCACAGAAGGAAGCCATTCGGCCCATTGAGTCCACGCCGGCTCTCTGTCGAGCAATCCACTCAGTCCCATTCCCCCGCTCTATCCCCGTAGCCCTGCAAGTTTATTTCGCTCAAGTGCCTATCCAGTCTCCCCTTGAAAACTTCGAGTGTCTCCGCTTCCTCCTCTTCCGTCGGCAGCGAATTCCAGGTCCTCACCACTCGCTGCGTAAAAAAGTTTTTCCTCACGTCCCCACTGTGTCTCTTGCCCTAAACCTTAAATTTGTGTCCCCTAGTCCTTGTACCATCAACTAGTGGGTACAGCCTTTCCCCGTCTAGCCTATCCAAACCCGTCATAATCTTGTACACCTCGATCAAATCACCCCTCAACCTCATTTGCTCGAATGAAAACAAATCCAGCTTCTCCAACCTGTCCTTGTAGCTAAGATCCCCCATCCCCAGAACCATTCTGGTAAATCTCCTCTGCACCCTCTCAAGGGCCTTCACATCCTTCCTAAAGTGTGGTGACCAGAACTGGACGCAATACTCCAGTTGTGGCCTAACCAGTGCTTTATAAAGGTTCAGCATAACTTCTCTACTTTTGTACTCAATACCTCTATTTATGAAGCCCAAGATCCCATATGCTTTGTTAACCACTCTCTCAATATTGAGAAGTCACACAACACCAGGTTATAGTCCAACAGTTTTATTTGAAATCACAAGCTTTCGGAGCTGCTGCCCCTTCGTCAGGTGAAGTGAAGGAATACGAATCGGCAAAGCATATATAGACAGAGAACAATGCCTGTGTAGCGTACAATGTCAGACGACTACAGTTAATCTTTCTGACTGCCTTTTATCACACCTCGGCAGAGAAACAATCAGGTCAGTCAGGAAGGCATTATATCAAAGACATAGCAAAATACAACTAAGACAATGAGGTGGGGTCACAGGGGGTCTAATGTGTCAAATGCAGTCTGTATGGAAAACCATAAACTTTAAACTTTTTACTTCTTTTTACTGGAAATCACATCTGTGAACAAGCCAACGACGACTCGAGTCTGGATGACTCTACGTCATGTAGCGTGACATCAACCCGAGATCCCGGTTGAGGCCGTCCTCATGGGTGCGGAACTTAGCTATCAGTTTCTGCTCGATGATTTTGCGTTGTCGTGTGTCTCGAAGGCCGCCTTGGAGAACGCTAACCCGCAGATCCGAGGCTGAATGTCCTTGACTGCTGAAGTGTTCCCCGACTGGGAGGTAACAATCCTGCCTGGCGATTGTTGCGCGGTGTCCGTTCATACGTTGTCTCAGTGTCTGCATGGTCTCGCCGATGTACCATGCCGCGGTGCATTCTTTCCTGCAACGTATGAGGTAGACAACGTTGGCCTGCCACCTTCAGGGACCTATGCACATTAACTCCCAGGTCCCACTGTCCCTGCACGCTCTTTAAAACAGTGCCATTAAGTGTATATTGCCTCTCCCTGTTCCTTCTGTCAAAATGCATCACCTCACACTTCTCTGTATTAAATTCCATCTGCCACTTGTCTGCCCATTCTACAAGCCTTTCTATGTCCTGTTGCAGTCGATCGGTATCATCATCACTGTTTGCCACACCCCTAAGTTTGGTGTCGTCGGCAAATTTAGAAATTCTACTCTGTATTCCAATATCCAGGTCATTTATATATATCAAGAAAAGCTGTGGTTTTTATGATTATGAAAGGGTTTGATTGTGAAGACGTAGAGAAGATGTTTCCACTTCTGGGGGAGACCAGAACTTGGGTCCATAAACATAAGACAGCCACCAATAAATCCAATGGGGAATTCAGGAGAAGTTTCTGAACACAGACAGTGGTGAGAATGTGGAATGTGCTGCCACAAGGAGTAGTTGAGGCGAAGAGCAGAGATGCATTGAAGGGAAAGCTGGATAAGCACAGGAGGGAGAAAGGAACAGAAGGATATGCTGAGAGGGTGAGATGAAGCAAGGTGGGAGGAGGCTCGGGTGGAGCATAAATGCCAGCATGGGCCTGTTGGGCCGAACGGCCTGTTTCTCTGCTGTAGACTCGATGTAATTCCATGTAATATGCACTGAATGTTCGTTCGTGCTAATGCCTCTTATTGTAAATTTGTTCTCGGAATGTGGGCGTCACTGGCAAGCCAGCATTGACTGCCCATCCCGCCCTGGCTGCGTTACGAACCCGACGACAAGCCCCCGCTCCTCCCTTCAGTTCAACAAAAGGTCCACGAGCTTCTGTGGTGTCAAATTGCTCAGTGGGTAGCACTCTCGCCTCGGGGTCAGCAGGGACGTGAGCTTATAACAGAGTCCAACACTCCCAGTGCAGTACTGAGGGAGTGCTGCACTGTCGGAAGTGCAGTCTTTCAGATGAGATGGTAAACCTGGGCATGGGGAAGGAAGTAGAGAGGCATTAGAGTGGAAAAGGACAGTGTAGAGGGAGCTTTCCTTTTCATCGAATTCGTGCTGTACCTGCCCTGGGAGTGTTTGATGGGACAGTGTAAGAACATAAGAACATAAGAAATAGGAGCAGGAGTAGGCCAATCGGCCCCTCGATCCTGCTCCGCCATTCAATAAGATCATGGCTGATCTGATCCTAACCGCCAATCTACTATCTATCACAGAACCATCTCCTGCATCTAACAGAATTGCACACACGAAATAGGAGCAGAATCAGGCTACAAGGTCCCTGGGCCCGCTCCACTACCCACAGGGCCATGACCGATCCGAACCTAGACTCATGTCCAAATTCCTGCCCGCTCCCCGTAACCCTTAATGCCCTTTACTTCTAGGAAACTGTCTATTTCTGTTTTAAATTTATTTAATGATGTAGCTTCTACAGCTTTTTGTGGCAGCATATTCCATGGACCTACCACCCTCTGAGTGAAGTAGTTCCTCCTCATCTCAGTTTTGAAAGAGCAGCCCCTTATTCTAAGACTATGTCCCCTAGTTCTAGTCTCACCCGTCATCGGGAACATCCTCCCCGCATCCACCCGATCCAACCCCTTCACAACCTTATATGTTTCAATAAGATCGCCTCTCATTCTTCTGAACTCCAATGAGTAGAGTCCCAATCTACCCAACCTCTCCTCATATGACCACCCCCTCATCCCCGGGATTAACCGAGTGAACCTTTTTTGCACTGCCTCGAGAGCAAGGATGTCTTTCCTTAAGTAAGGACACCAAAACTGTATGCAGTATTCCAGGTGCGGTCTCACCAATACCTTGTACAACTGAAGCAATACCTCCCTATTTTTATATTCTATCCCCCTAGCAATGAAAGCCAACATTCCATTTGCCTACTTAATCACTTGCTGCACCTGCATACTAACCTTTTGAGTTTCGTGCACCAGGACCCCCAGATCCCTTTGCACTTCAGTACTCTCCAGTTTCTTGCCATTAAGATAATAAATTGCTTTAGGATTTTTCCTGCCAAAGTGCATCACTTCACACTTTCCAGTGTTGTATTCCATCTGCCAAATCTCTGCCCACTTACTTAGCCTGTCTATGTCCCCTTGCAGGTTTTTTATGTCCTCCTCACTCACTTTTCCCTCCCATCTTTGTATCATCTGCAAATTTTGATATGTTACACTTGGTCCCTTCCTCCAAATCGTTAATATAGATTGTAAAGAGTTGGGGACCCAGCACTGACCCCTGTGGAACACCACTAGTTACTGATTGCCAGTCTGAGAATGAACCATTTATCCCAACTCTTTGCTTTCTGTTAGATAGCCAATCCTCTATCCATGCCAGAATATTACCCCCAATCCCGTGATTTTTTACCTTAAGCAATAATCTTTTGTGTGGCACCTTGTCAAATGCCTTTTGGAAGTCTAAATACACTACGTCACATGGTTCCCCTTTATCCACTCTATATGTTACTTCCTCAAAGAACTCCAGCAAATTTGTCAAACATGACTTCCCCTTCGTAAAACCATGCTGACTTTGTCCTATTAAATTATGATTATCCAAATGTCCTGTTACTGTTTCCTTAATAATGGACTCCAAAATTTTACCTACCACAGATGTTAGGCTAACCGGTCTATAGTTACCAGCCTTCTGTCTACTGCCCTTTTTAAATAAGGGTGTTACATTAGCAGTTTTCCAGTCTGCCGGGACCTTAGCGGAATCCAGGGAGTTTTGAAAAATTATTACCAATGCATCTACAATCCCTACCGCCACTTCCTTCAAGACTCTAGGATGTAAGCCATCAGGTCCAGGTGATTTATCCGCCTTGAGTCCCATTATTTTACCGAGTACCACTTCCTTAGTGATTTTGATCGTGTTTAGCTCCTCTCCCCCTATAGCCCCCTGTTTGTCCAGTGTTGGGATATTCTTAGTGTCCTCTACTGTAAAGACTGATACAAAATATTCATTCAGTGTTTTTGCCATCTCCATATTTCCCACCATTAATTTCCCGGTCTCATCCTCTAAGGGACCAACATTTACTTTAGCCACCCTTTTTCTTTTTATATAACTATAAAAACTCTTACTATCTGTTTTTATATTTTTTGCTAATTTACTTTCATAATCTATCTTCCCTTTCTTAATCAATCTTTTTGTTATTTTTTGCTGCCTTTTAAAGTTTTCCCAATCCTCTGTCCTCCCACTAGATTTCGCTACCTTATATGCCCTTGTTTTGCGGGTTAGGTTGATTTGGCTATGATAAATTGACCCTTAGTGTTAGGGGGGTATTAAATATGTGGGGTTATGGGGATAGGATGGGATATGTTAGGGGGAATTAAATACGTGGGGTTACGGGGGTAGGGTGGGATATGTGTACTGTGGGGATTAAAGCAGGGACAGGGTACTGGATTTGGACGATCAGCCATGATCGTATTGAATGGTGGAGCAGGCTCGACGGGCCGAATGGCCTACTCCTGCTCCTAGATTCTATGTTTCTATGTTTCTATGTTTCTATGTTTTTAGTCGAATACTATCCTTAATTTCTTTACTTAGCCACGGATGACTCTCCTTTCTTTTACACCCTTTTCTTTTCAGTGGAATATATTTTTTTGGAAGTTGTAAAATAACTCCTTGAATGTACACCACTGATCATGTGTCGTCTTACCCTTTAATCTATTTTCCCAATCCACTCTACTCAATTCCGCTCGCATACCTTCATAGTCTCCTTTATTCAAGCTTAGCACGCTTGTTTGAGATCCAACCTTCTCACCCTCTAATTGAATATGGAATTCAACCATGTTATGGTCACTCATTCCAAGGGGATCCTTTCCTAGGACATTTTTAATTAATCCTGTCTCGTTACACAGGACCAGATCTAAGGTTGCTTGCCCCCTGGTCGGTTCAGTTACAAACTGCTCAAGAAACCCATCCCTAATACACTCAATGAACTCATCCTCAAGGCAGCCCTGCCCCATTTGATTTGTCCAATTAATATGATTGTTAAAATCCCCCATAATTATAGATGTTCCCTTATTACATGCCTCAACTATTTCCTGATTGATATTCCGTCCAACAGAGTTGCAACTGTTCGGAGGCCTATAGACTTCGCCCACTAGTGTTTTTTTCCCCTTATTATTCCTTATCTCCACCCAAACTGTTTCATTATCATGATTTTTTGACCCAATATCATTACTCTGTATTACTCTGTAGAGGAAGCTTTACTCTGTATCTAAACTGTGCTGTACCTGCCCTGGGAGTGTTTAATGGGACAGTGTAGAGGGAGCTTTACTCTGTATCTAACCCGTGCTGTACCTGCCCTGGGAGTGTTTGATGTGAGAGTGTAGAGGGAGCTTTACTCTGTATCTAACCCATGCTGTACCTGCCCTGGGAGTGTTTGATGGGATAGTGTAGCGGGAGCTTTACTCTGTATCTAACCTGTGCTGTACCTGCCCTGGGAGTGTTTGATGTGACAGTGTAGAGGGAGAGTTACTCTGGATCTAACCCGTGCTGTACCTGCCCTGGGAGTGTTTGATGGAACAGTGTCAAGGGAGTTTACTCTGTATCTAATCCGTGCTGTCCCTGCCCTGGGAGTGTTTGATGGAACAGTGTCAAGGGAGTTTACTCTGTATCTAATCCGTGCTGTCCCTGCCCTGGGAGTGTTTGATGGGACAGTGTAGCGCAAGCTTTACTCTGTATCTAACGCGTGTTGTACCTGCCCTGGGAGTGTTTGATGTGACAGCGCAGAGGGAGCTTTACTCTGTATCTAACCTGTGCTGTACCTGCCCTGGGAGTGATTATGGGACGGTGTAGAGGGAGCTTTACTCTGTATCTGATCCATGCTGTACCTGCCCTGGGAGTGTTTGATGGGACAGTGTAGAGGGAGCTTAACTCTGAATCTGACCTGTGCTGTACCTGACCTGGGAGTGTTTGATGGTACAGTGTAGAGGGAGCTTTATTCTGTATCTAACCTGCGCTGTACCTGACCTGGGAGTGTTTGATGGTACAGTGTAGAGGGAGCTTTACTCTATATCTAACCCTTGCTGTGCCTGCCCTGGGAGTGTTTGATGGGACAGTGTAGAGGGAGATTTTCTCTGGATCTAACCGGTAATGTACCCTCCCTGGGAGTTATTGATGGGAATGTTTAGAGGGAGCTTTACTCTGTATCTAGCCCGTGCTGTACCTGCCCTGGGAGCGTTGGATGGGACATTGTAGTGGGAGATTTACTCTGTATCTAACCGGTGCTGTACCTGCCCTGGGAGTGATTGATGGGACAGTGTAGAGGGAGCGTTACTCTGTACCTAATCCGTGCTGTACCAGCCCTGGGAGTGTTTGATGGGACAATGTAGCTGGATCTTTACTCTTTATCTAACCTGTGCTACACCTGACCTGGGAGTGTTTGATGGGACAGTGTCTAGGGAGCTTTTATCTGTATCTAACCCATGCTGTGCCTGTCCTGGGTGTGTTTGATGGGAGTGTAGGGGGAGCTTTACTCTGTATCTATCCCATTCTTTACCTGTCCTGGGAGTGTTTGATGGGACAGTGTAGAGGGAGCTTTACTCTGTATCTAACCCATTCTTTACCTGTCCTGGGAGTGTTTGATGGGACAGTGTAGAGGGAGCTTTACTATGTATCTAACCCGTGCTGTACCTGCCCTGGGAGTGTTTAATGGGACAGTGTAGAGGGAGCTTTACTCTGTATCTAACCTGTGCTGTACCTGACCTGGGAGTGTTTGATGGGACAGTGTAGAGGGAGCTTTACTCTGTATCTAACCCGTGCTCTACCTGCCCTGGGAGTTTTGATGGGACAATGTAGCGTGATCTTTACTCTGTATCTAACCCATGCTGTACTTGACCTAGGAGTGTTTGATGGGACAGTGTATAGGGAGCTTTTATCTGTATCTAACCCATGCTGTGCCTGTCCAGGGTGTGTTTGATGGGAGTGTAGGGTGAGCTTTACTCTGTATCTAACCCATGCTTTATATCTTTGCAGCCGAGAGCGAGAGTCCCGAAGGCTGTGTTGCCTGCCCGGTGCCAGGGTTAAGGACATCTCCTCTGGGCTGGAGAGAAACTTGGAGTGGGAGGGGGAGGATCCAGTTGTCGTGGTCCATGTTGGTACCAATGACATAGATAGGACAAGGAATGAGGTTCTGCTGAGGGAGTATGAGCAGCTAGGTGCCAAATTAAAAAACAGAACCTCTAGGGTAGTAATCTCTGGATTACTACCTGAGCCACAAGCAAATTTGGCTAGGGTAAATAAAATCAGAGAGTTAAATGCGTGGCTCAAAGTCTGGTGTGGGAGAAATGGGTTTTGCTTCCTGGGACACTGGCACCAGTACTGGGACAGGAGAGAGCTGTTCCGTTGGGACGGACTTCACTTGGCCAGTGCTGGGACTAGAGTCCTGGCGAATCGAATAACTAGGGCTGTAGAGAGGGCTTTAAACTAATTATTGGCGGGGAGGTTTCAAGAGAGCAAAAAATAAAAATGTCAGCGGAGAAGGCAATAGAGCAAAGTAGCAGTGGGGTAATTAAAAACCAGAGCGTGTCAGGAAGGGACAGAATATATAAAGATAAAGGTAAAGTAGTAAAGAGGGTAAAAGCAGGAATAAATTGTCACAAAACATATTTAAAAGTTCTTTACCTGAATGCACGCAGCATTCGTAACAAAATAGACGAGTTGACGGTACAAATAACTACACATGGGTATGATCTGGTGGCCATTACAGAAACATGGTTGCAAGGTGACCATGACTGGGAACTAAACATCCAGGGGTATTTGACTATTAGGAAGGACAGACAGGAAGGAAAGGGAGGTGGGGTGGCTTTGTTAATAAAGGATGGAATCACTGCAATAGTGAGAAATGATATTGGGTCAAAGGATCAGGATAGTGAAACAGTTTGGGTGGAGATAAGGAATAATAAGGAAATAGTTGGGGCTTGTAATAAGGGAACAGCTATAATCATGGGAGATTTTAACTTTCATATTGACTGGACAAATCAAATTGGGCAGGGCAGCCTTGAGGAAGAGTTCATAGAGTGCATTAGGGACGGGTTCCTTGAGCAGTATGTTACTGAACCAACCAGGGGGCAGGCAATCTTAGATCTGGTCTTGTGTAATGAGACAGGATTAATAAAAAATGTCCTAGTAAAGGATCCCCTTGGAATGAGTGACCATAACATGGTTGAATTCCAAATTCAGTTGGAGGGTGAGAGAGTTGGATCTCAAACCAGCGTACTAAGCCTAAATAAAGGCGACTATGAAGGTATGAGAGCAGAGTTGACTAAAGTGGACTGGGAAAATAAATTAAGGTGTAAGATGGTACAGGAGCAGTGGTGTACATTCAAGGAGGTATTTCACAACTTTCAAGAAAAATATATTCCACTGAGGAAAAAGGGGTGTAAAAGAAAAGACAGCCATCCGTGGCTAAGTAAAGTAATAAAGGATAGTATCCGACTAAAAACAAGGGTTTATAAAGTAGCCAAATCTAGTGGGAGGATAGAAGATTGGGAAGCATTTAAAAACCAGCAAAGAATAACTAAAAGATTAATTAAGAAAGGGAAGATAGATTATGAAAGTAAACTAGCAAAAAATATAAAAACAGATAGCAAGAGTTTCTACAGTTATATAAAAAGAAAAAGGGTGGCTAAAGTGAATGTTGGTCCCTTAGAGGACGAGACCAGGAAATTAGTAGTGGGGAACATGGAGATGGCAAATACGCTGAACAAATATTTTGTATCAGTCTTTACAGTAGAGGACACTTAAAATATCCCAACACTGGACAAACAAGGGGCTATGGGGGGGGGGAGGAGCTAAACACGATTAAAATCACTAAGGAGATGGTACTCAGTAAGATAATGGGACTTAAAGCGGATAAATCCCCTGGACCTGATGGCTTACATCCTAGGGTCTTGAGAGAAGCAGCGGTAGGGATTGCGGATGCATTGGTGGTAATTTTCCAAAACTCCCTGGATTCAGGAAAGGTCCCAGCAGATTGGAAAACTGCTAATGTAACACCCTTATTTAAAAAGGGAGGTAGACAAAAGGCTGGAAACTATAGACCAGTTAGCCTAACATCTGTGGTTAGTAAGATGTTGGAGTCCATTATTAAGGAAGCAGTAACAGGACATTTGGATAAGCATAACTTAATCGGACAGAGTCAGCATGGTTTTATGAAGGGGAAATCATGCTTGACAAATTTGCTCGAATTCTTTGAGGACGTAACAAACAAGGTGGATAAAGGGGAATCAGTGGATGTGGTGTATTTGGACTTCCAAAAGGCATTTGACAAGGTACCACACAAAAGATTACTGCACAAGATAAAAAATCACGGGATTGGGGGTAATATACTGGCATGGGTGGAAGATTGGCTATCTAACAGAAAACATAGAGTTGGGATAAATGGTTCATTCTCGGGTTGGCAATCAGTAACTAGTGGTGTTCCGCAGGGGTCAGTGCTGGGACCCCAACTCTTTACAATCTATATTAATGATTTGGAGGAGGGGACCAAGTGCAACGTATCCAAGTTTGCAGACGGTACAAAGATGGGAGGGAAAGCAGTGAGTGAGGAGGACATAAAAAACCTGCAAAAGGACATAGACAGGCTAAGTGAGTGGGCAGAAATTTGGCAGATGGAATATAATGTTGGAAAGTGTGAGGTTATGCACTTTGGCAGAAAAAATCAAAGAGCAAGTTATTATCTAAATGGAAAGAAACTGCAAAGTGCTACAGTACAAAGGGATCTGGGGGTCCTGGTGCATGAAACATAGAAACATAGAATCTAGGAGCAGGAGTAGGCCATTCGGCCCGTCGAGCCTGCTCCACCATTCAATACGATCATGGCTGATCATCCAAATCTAGTACCCTGTCCCTGCTTTAATCCCCACAGTACACATATCCCACCCTACCCCTGTAACCCCACGTATTTAATTCCCCCCTAACATATCCCATCCTATCCTCATAACCCCACATATTTAATCCACCCCTAACACTAAGGGTCAATTTATCATAGCCAATTCAACCTAACCCGCACATTTTTGGACTGTGGGAGGAAACCGGAGGAAACCCACGCAGACACGGGGAGAATGTGCAAACTCCACACAGACAGTCACCCGAGGTCAGATTCGAACCCGGGTCCTTGGCGCTGTGAGGTACCAGTGCTAACCACTATGCCACCGTGACACAGAAGGTTAGTATGCAGGTACAGCAGGTGATCAGGAAGGCCAATGGAATCTTGGCTTTTATTGCAAGGGGGATGGAGTATAAAAGCAGGGAAGTCTTGCTTCAGCTATACAGGGTACTGGTGAGGCCACACCTGGAATACTGCGTACAGTTTTGGTTTCCATATTTAAGAAAAGATATACTTGCTCTAGAGGCAGTTCAGAGAAGGTTCACTCGGTTGATTTCGGAGAAGAGGGGGTTGACTTATGAGGAAAGGTTGAGTAGGTTGGGCCTCTACTCATTGGAATACAGAAGAATGAGAGGCGATCTTATCGAAACATATAAGATTGTGAGAGGGCTTGATCGGGTGGATGCGGGGAGGATGTTTCTACTGATGGGTGAGACTAGAACTAGGGGACATAATCTTAGAATAAGTGGCTGCCGTTTCACAAATGAGATGAGGAGAAACTTCTTCACTCAGAGGGTAGTAAATCTATGGAATTTGCTACCTCAGAGAGCTGTGGAAGCTGCGACATTAAATAAATTTAAAACGGAGATAGACAGTTTCCTAGCTGATAGGGGAATTAAGGGTTATGGGGAGCGGGCAGGGAAGTGGACGGGAGTCTAGGTTCGGATCAGCCATGATCCTATTGAATGGTGGAGCAGGCCCGAAGGGTCGTATGGCCTACTCCTGCTCCTACTTCTTATGTTCTTATGTTCTTATGTTTACCTGTCCTGGGAGTGTTTGATGGGACAGTGTAGAGGGAGCTTTACTCTGTATCTAACCTGTGCTGTACCTGACCTGGGAGTGTTTGATGGGACAGGTTAGAGGGAGCTTTACTCTGTATCTAACCCCTGCTGAGCCTAACCTGGGTCTGTTTGATGGTACAGTGTAGAGGGAGCTTTCTATGATTCTAACCCATGCTGTCCCTGCCCTGGGATTGATTGATGCGTCAGCGTAGCGGGAGCTTTACACTGTCTCTAACCTGTGCTGTACCTGATCTGGGAGTGTTGATGGAACAGCGTAGAGGGAAATTTACCCTGTATCTAACCCGTTCTGTACTTGACCTGGGAGTGTTTGATGGGACAGTGTAGAGTTAGCTTTACTCAGTATCTAAATCATGTTGTAACTGACCTGGGAGTGTTTGATGGGACAGTGTAGCGGGAGCTTTACTCTGTATCTAATCCGTGCTGTACCTGCCCTGGCAGTGTTTGATGGGACATTGTAGAGGGCTATTTACTCTGTATCTAACCCGTGCTGTACCTGCCCTGGGAGTGTTTGATGGGACAGTGTAGAGGGAGCTTTACTCTGTATCTAACCCGTGCTGTACCTGCCCTGGGTGTGTTTGATGGGACAGTGTACAGGGAGCTTTAATCTGTATCTAACCCGTGTTGTACCTGCCCTGGGTGTGTTTGATGGGACAGTGTTGAGGGATATTTACTCTGTATCTAACCCGTGCTGTACCTGCCCTGTGTGTGTTTGATGGGACAGTGTAGAGGGATATTTACTCTATATCTAACCCATGCTGTACCTGCCCTTGGAGTGTTTGTTGGGACAGTGTAGAGAGAGAGCTTTAATCTGTATCTAACCCGTGCTGTACTTACCATGGGTGTGTTTGATGGGACAGTGTACAGGGAGCTTTCATCTGTATCTAACCCGTGTTGTACCTGCCCTGGGTGTGTTTGATGGGACAGTGTTGAGGGATATTTACTCTGTATCTAACCCGTGCTGTACCTGCCCTGTGTGTGTTTGATGGGACAGTGTAGAGGGATATTTACTCTGTATCTAACCCGTGCTGCACCTGCCCTGGGAGTGTTTGATGGGACAGTGTAGAGGGAGCTTTACTCTGTATCTAACCCGTGCTGTACCTGCCCTGGGTGTGTTTGATGGGACAGTGTACAGGGAGCTTTAATCTGTATCTAACCCGTGTTGTACCTGCCCTGGGTGTGTTTGATGGGACAGTGTTGAGGGATATTTACTCTGTATCTAACCCGTGTTGTACCTGCCCTGGGTGTGTTTGATGGGACAGTGTTGAGGGATATTTACTCTGTATCTAACCCGTGCTGTACCTGCCCTGTGTGTGTTTGATGGGACAGTGTAGAGGGATATTTACTCTGTATCTAACCCGTGCTGCACCTGCCCTGGGAGTGTTTGATGGGACAGTGTAGAGGGAGCTTTACTCTGTATCTAACCCGTGCTGTACCTGCCCTGGGTGTGTTTGATGGGACAGTGTACAGGGAGCTTTAATCTGTATCTAACCCGTGTTGTACCTGCCCTGGGTGTGTTTGATGGGACAGTGTTGAGGGATATTTACTCTGTATCTAACCCGTGCTGTACCTGCCCTGTGTGTGTTTGATGGGACAGTGTAGAGGGATATTTACTCTATATCTAACCCATGCTGTACCTGCCCTTGGAGTGTTTGTTGGGACAGTGTAGAGAGAGAGCTTTAATCTGTATCTAACCCGTGCTGGACCTGCCATGGGAGTGTTTGATGGGACAGTGTAGAGGGAGCTTTACTCTGCATCTAACCCATGCTGTACCTAACCTGGGAGTGTTTGATGAAACAGTGTTGAGGGAGCTCTGCTCTGTATCTCACCCATGTTATACCTGACCTGGGAGTTTTTGATGGGACAGTGTAGAGGCAGTATTACTCTTTATCTAATCCGTGCTGTACCTGACCTGCGAGTGTTTGTTCCGACACTGTAGAGGGAGCTTTACTCTTTATCTAAATCTTGCTGTACCTGATCTGGGAGTGTTTGATTGGACAGTGTAGAGGGAGCTTTACTCTGTATCTAACCCGTGCTGTACCTGATCTGGGAGTGTTTGATGGGACAGTGTAGAGGGAGCTTTACTCTTTATCTAATCCGTGCTGTACCTGACCTGCGAGTGTTTGTTCCGACACTGTAGAGGGAGCTTTACTCTTTATCTAAATCTTGCTGTACCTGATCTGGGAGTGTTTGATTGGACAGTGTAGAGGGAGCTTTACTCTGTATCTAACCCGTGCTGTACCTGATCTGGGAGTGTTTGATGGGACAGTGTAGAGGGAGCTTTACTCTGTATCTAACCCGTGCTGTACCTGCCCTGGGTGTGTTTGATGGGACAGTGTAGAGGGAGATTTACTCTGTATCTAAATCTTGCTGTCCTGGGAGTGTTTGATGGGACAGTGGAAAGGGAGCTTTACACTCTCTCTAACCTGTGCTGTACCTGACCTGGGAGTGTTTGATGGAACAGTGTAGATAGAAATAACAACAGAAAATGCTGATAAGACTTTGGAGGCCTGGCAGCATCCATGGAGTGAGAAACAGAGTTAACGTTTCAGGTCGATGGCCCTTCGTCAGAAACTAACACATGCTGTACCTGTCCTGCGAGTTTTGATGGGACAGTGTAGGTGGAAACTTTTCTCTGTATCTAACTCGTACTGGACATGCCCTGAGAGTGTTTGATGGGACAGTGTAGAGGAGTTTTTCTCTGTATCTAACCCGTACTGTACCTGCCCTGGGAGTGTTTGATTGGAGAGTGTAGAGGGAGCTTTACTCTGTATCTAACTCGTAATGGACATGCCCTGAGAGTGTTTGATGGGACAGTGTAGAGGAGTTTTTCTCTGTATCTAACCCGTGCTGTACCTGCACTGGGAGTGTTTGATGGGAGAATGTAGAGGGAGTTTTACACTGTATCTAACCTGTGCTTTACCTGACCTTGGAATGATTGATGTATCAGTGTAGAGGGAGCTTTACTCTGTATCTAATCCATGCTGTACCTGACCAGAGAGTATTTAATGGGACAGTGTAGAGCGAGCTTTACTCTGTATCTAAATCTTGCTGTACCTCACCTGGGCTTGTCTGATGGGAGAGTGCAGAGGGGGCATTGCTCTGTATCTAATCCGTTCTGTACCTGTCCAGGGAGTGTTTGATGGGAGAGTGTAGAGGGAGATTTACTCTGTATCTAATCTGTGCTGTCCTTGCCCTGGGAGTGATGGATGGGAAAGAGTAGAGGGAGCTTTGCTCTTTATCTAATCCTGCTGTAACTGCCCTGGGTGTATTTGACAGGGCAGTGTAGAGGGAGCTTTATTCTGTATCTAATCCGTGCTGTCCCAGCCCTGGGAGTGTTTGATAGGCCATTGTTGAGGTATCTTTACTCTGTATTCACCTGTGCTTTACCTGACCTGGGAGTGATTGATGGGACAGTGTAGAGGGAGCTTTGCTCTGTATCTGACTCATGCTGTACCTGCCCTGGGAGTGTTTGTTGGGACAGTGTAGAGGGAGCTTTACTCTGTATCTAATCCGTGCTGTACCTGCCCTGGGAGTGTTTGATGGGACAGTGTAGAGGGAGCTTTACTCTGTATCTAATCCGTGCTGAACCTGCCCTGGGAGTGTTTGATGGGACAGTGTAGAGGGAGCTTTACTCTGTATCTAATCCGTGCTGTACCTGCCCTGGGAGTGTTTGATGGGACAATGTAGAGTGAGATTTACTCTGTCTCTAACCTGTGCTGTACCTGCCCTGGGAGTATTTGATGGAACAGTGTTGTAGGAGCTTTATTCTGTATCTAATCCGTGCTGTCCCAGCCCTGGGAGTGTTTGATAGGACATTGCAGAGGGATCTTTACTCTGTATTAACCTGTGCTTTACCTGTCCTGGGAGTGATTGATGGTACAGTGTAGAGGGAGCTTTGTTCTGTATCTGACTCGTGTTGTATCTGCCCTGGGATTGTTTGATGGGAAGTGTAGAGGGAGCTTCACTCTGTATCTAATCCGTGCTGAACCTGCCCTGGGTGTTTTTGATGGGACAGTGTAGAGGGAGATTTACTCTGTTTCTAACCCGCGCTGTACCTGACCTGGGAGTGTTTGATGGAACAGTGTCGAGAGAGCTCTGCTCTGTATCTGACCTGTGTTAACATGAACTGGTGTGTTTGATGGGACAGTGAAGAGTGAGCTTTACTCTGTTACTCATCCGTGCTGTACCTGAAATATCAACAGAAAGCGGTGGAAAAACTCAGCAGGCCAGGCAACATCCGCGGAGAGAGAAACAGAGTTAACGTTTCAGGTCGAAGACCCTTCGTCAGAACAGAGAAAAAAGCAGGAAATGAAACAGATGAAAATGGAAGTTTGGAGGCTGGGGGAGGGAATGAAAGAACAAAAGGGGAGGTCTGTGAGAAGTAAAGAGGCGTTAAGAGATGCTCAAGGTGAGACGAGATGGTAATAGGGCAGTTTAAGAGACAAAAGATGGCTCAAGAAGTGTGAAATGCGCTGGCAGAATGAAAGACAGCTGCCATGTGGGAGAGAGAAAAAAAAGGGAAGAAGACACAAACCAAAATTGTGGATAAAATATATACATATGGTAGGGGCCGAGGTTATGACCTGAAATTGTTGAACTCTATGTTGAGTCCAGAAGGCTGTAAAGTGCCTAATCAGAAGATGAGGTGCTGTTCCTCGAGCTTACGCTGAGCTTCCGTGGAACAATGCAAGAGGCCGAGGACGGTGAGGTCAGAGTGGGAGTGGAGCGGTGAATTAAAGTGACAGGCCACCGGAATTTCGGGGTCACCCTTACGGACTGAACGGAGGTGTTCCGCAAAGCGGTCACTCAATCTGCGTTTGGTCTCCCCAATGTAGAGGAGATCACATCGTGAGCAGCGAATACAGTATACTAGATTACAAGAAGTACAAGTAAATTACTGTTTCATCTGGAAGGGGTGTTTGGGGCCCTGGAGAGTGGGAAGAGGGGAGGTATAAGGGCAGGTGTTGCATCTCCTGCGCTTGCACGGGAAGGTGCCGGGCGAGGGGGAAGGGGTGCTGGGGGTGATAGAGGAGTGGACTAGGGTGTCTCGGAGGGAGCGGTCCCTACGGAATGCTGAAAGGGGAGGTGAGGGGAAGATACATTTGGTGGTGGGATCACGTTGGAGGTGGCGGAAATGGCGGAGGATGATCTGTTGAATGTGGAGGCTGGTGGGGTGAAAGGTGAGGACAAGGGGAACTCTATCGTGGTTCCGGGAGGGAGGGGCAGGGGTGAGGGCAGAAGTGCGGGAGATAGAACGGACACAGTCGAGGGCCATGCTGTACCTGACCTGGGAGTGTTTGATGGGAGAGTGTAGAGAGAGCTTCACTCTGTATCTAACCCGTGCTGTACCTGCCCTGGGTGTGTTTGATGGGACAGTGCAGTTGGAGATTTACTCTGTATCTAACCCATGCTGAGCCTAACCTGGGAGTGTTTGATGGGAGAGTGTAGAGGGATATTTACTGTTATTCTAACCCATGCTGTCCTTGCCCTGGGATTGTTTGATGGGACAGCGTAGCGGGAGCTTTACACTGCATTTAACCTGTGCTGTACCTGTCCTTGCAGTGTTTGATGCGACAGTGTAGAGGTAGCATTACTCTGTATCTAACCGGTGCTGTACCTGCCCTGGGAGTGATTGATGGGACAGTGTAGAGGGAGATTTACTCTTTATCTAACCCGTGCTCTACCTGACCTGGGAGTGTTTGATGCAACAGTGTTGAGGGAGCTGTGCTCTGTATCTCACCCGTGCTGTACCTGCCCTGGGAGTGTTTGATGTGACAGTGTAGAGGCAGTTTTACTCTGTATCTAATCCGTGCTGTACCTGACCTGGGAGTGTTTGATCCAACACTGTAGAGCGAGCTTTACTCTGTATCTAAATCTAGCTGTACCTGACCTGGGAGTGTTTGGTGGGACAGTTTAGAGGGAACTTTACTCAGTATCTAACCCGTGCTGTACCTGACCTGGGAGTGTTTGATGGGACATTGTAGAGGGAGCCTTACTATGATTCGAACCCATGAAGTCCCTGCCTTGGGAGTGTTTGATGGGACAGCATAGTGGGAGTTTTACATAGTACCTAACCCGTGCTGTATCTGCCCTGGGATTGTTTGATGGGACAGTGTAGAGGGAGCTTTACTCTGTATCTAACCCGTGCTGTACCTGCCCTGGGAGTGTTTGATGGGACAGTGTAGAGGGAGCTTTACTCTGTATCTAACCTTTGCTGTGCCTGAACTGGGAGTGTTTGATGTGACAGTCAAGAGGGCACTTTACTCTGTATCTAAATCTTGCTGTACCTGTCCTGGGAGTGTTTGCTGGGACAGTGCAAAGGGAGCTTTACTCTCTTTCTAACCAATGCTGTATCTGCCCTGGGAGTGTTTGATGGGACAGCTTAGAAGGAGCTTTACACTCTCTCTAACCTGTGCTGTACCTGACCTGGGATTGTTTGATGGGGCAGCTTTGAGCGAGCTTTACACTCTCGCTAACCTGTGCTGTACCTGATCTGGGAGTGCTTGATGGAACAGTGTAGAGAGAAATAACAACAGAAAATGCTGGAAAGACTTTGGAGGCCAGGCAGCATCCATGGAGTGAGAAACAGAGTTAATGTTTCAGGTCGATGGCCCTTCGTCAGAATCTAACACGTGCTGTACCTGTCCTGCAATTTTGATGGGAGAGTGTAGAGGGAGCTTTACTCTGAATCTAACTCGTACTGGACATAACGTGGGAGTGTTTCATGGGACAGTGTAGAGGGAGATGTTCTCTGTATCTAACCCGTGCTGTACTTGCCGTGGGAGTGTTTGATGGGAGAGTGTAGAGGAAGCATTACTCTGTATCAAATCTGTGCTGTACCTGCCCTGGGAATTTTTGATGGGACAGTGTAGAGGGACATTTACTCTGTACCTAACCTGTCTTGTACCTGTCCTGGGACTCTATGATGGTATGGAGTAGAGGGAGCTTTACTATGTATCTAACCCATGCTGTATCTGTCTCGGGAGTGTTTGATGGGACGGTGTAGAGGGAGCTTTACTCTGTATCTAATCTGTGCAATATCTGACCTGGGAGTGTTTGATGGTACAGTGTAGAGTTAGCTTTACTCTGCATCTAATCGGTGCTGTACCTGTCCTGGGAGTGTTTGATGGGACAGTGTAGAGGGAGTTTTACTCTGTAGCTAACCCGTGCTGTACCTGTCTGGGTGTGTTTGATGGGACAGTGTAGAGGCAGTTTAACTCTGTATCTAACTCATGCTGTACCTGCCCTGAGAGTTTTTGATTTGACAGTGTAGAAGCATAGAAGCATAGAAGCATAGAAGATAGGAGCAGGAGTAGGCCATTCAGCCCCTCGAGCCTGCTCCGCCATTTAATGAGATCATGGCTGATCATCCAAATTCAGTACCCTATCCCTGCTTTCTCCCTATATCCCTTGATCCCTTTAGCCTTAAGAAATCTATCTATCTCCTTCTTGAATATATTTAATGAATTGGACTCAACTGCCTTCTGTGGTAGAGAATTCCACAGGTTCACCATTCTCTGGGTGAAGAAATTCCTCCTCATCTCAGTCCTAAATGGCTTACCCCTTATCCTTAGACTGTGACCTCTGGTTCTGGACTCCCCCGCCATCGGGAACAACCTTGCTGCATCTAGTCTGGCTAGTCCTGTTAGAATTTTATAAGTTTCAATGAGATCCCCTATCATTCTTCTAAACTCTAGCGAATACAAGCCTAATCAACCCAATCTCTCTTCATACATCATTCCTGCCATCCCAGGTATCAGTCTGGTAAATCTTCGCTGCACTCCCTCCATGGCAAGAACATCCTTCCTCAGATAAGGCGACCAAAACTGCACACAATACTCAAGGTGTGGTCTCACCAAGGCCTTGTACAACTGCAGCAAGACATCCTTGCTCCTGTACTCGAATCCTCTTTCTATGAAGGCCAACATACCATTTGCCTTCTTAACCGCCTGCTGCACCTGCATGCTTACCTTCAGCGACTGGTGCACAAGCACTCCCAGATCTCGTTGCACTTCCCCTTTTCCCAATCTATTGCCGTTCAGATAATAATCTGTCTTCCTGTTTTTGCCACCAAAGTGGATAACCTCGCATTTATCCACATTATACTGCATCTGCCATGCATCTGCCCAATCACCCAACCTGTCCAAATCATACTGAAGTTTCTCTGCATCCTCCTCACAGCACACACGCCCACCCAGCTTTGTGTTGTCTGCAAACTTAGAGATATTACATCTAGTTCCCTCGTCTAGATCATTAATATATATTGTAAATAGCTGGGGTCCTAGCACCGATCCCTGCGGTACCCCACTAGTCACTGCCTGCCACTCGGAAAAAGACCCGTTGATTCGAACTCTTTGCTTCCTGTCTGCCAACCAGTTCTCTATCCAAATCAGTACCTTACCCCCAATCCCATGTGCTTTAACTTTGCACGCTAATCTCTTATGCTGGACCTTATTGAAAGCCTTCTGAAAGTCCAAATACACCACATCCACTGGTTCTCCCTTATCTATTCTACCAGTTACATCCTCAAAAAATTCCAGTGGATTAGTCAGGCATGATTTACCTTTTGTAAATCCATGTTGACTTTGTCCGATCCTGTCACTGTTTTCCAAGTGCTCTGCTATTACATCTTTTATAATGGACTCTAGCATTTTCCCCACTACCGATGTCAGGCTTACCGGTCTATAATTCCCCGTTTTTTCTCTACCACCTTTTTTAAATAGTGGGGTTACATTAGCTACCCTCCAATCCATGGGAACTGTTGTACAGTCCATAGAATTTTGGAAGATGACCAGCAATGCATCTATTATTTCTAGGGCCACTTCCTTAAGTACCCTAGGATATAGATTATCAGGCCCTGGGGATTTATCGGCCTTCAATCCCGTCAATTTCCCTAACACCGTTTCCCTACAAATACTGATTTCATTCAATTCCTCCCTCTCATTAGACCCTATGTTCCCCGACATCTCTGGGAGTTTATTTGTGTCCTCCTTTGTGAAGACAGAACCAAAGTATGTATTTAATTGGTCTGCCATTTCTTTGTTCCCCATTATAATTCCCCTGATTCTGACTGCAAGGGACCTACGCTTGACTTCACCAATCTTTTTCTCTTCACATATCTATAGAAGCTTTTACAGTCAGTTTTTATGTTCCCTGCAAGCTTACTCTCATATTCTATTTTCCCCCTCTTAATTATTCCCTTTTTCCTCCTTTGCTGAATCCTAAACTGCTCCCAATCCTCAGGTTTGCTGCTTTTTCTGGCCAATTTATATGCCCTCTCCTTGGATCTTATGCTATCCCTAATTTCCCTTGTTAACCACGGTTGAGTCACCTTTTTTGTTTTATTTTTATGCCAAACAGGGATGAACAAATTCTGTCGTTCATCCATGCGATCTTTAAATGTTTGCCATTACCTATCCACCGTCAACCCTTTAAGCTCCCAATCCATCCTAGCCAACTCGCGCCTCATACCATCATAGTTTCCTTTATTTAAATTCAGGACCCTAGTCTCTGAGTCAACTAATTCACTCTCCATCTTAATGAAGAATTCTATCATATTATGATCGCTCCTCCCCAAGGGGCCTCGCACAACAAGATTGCTAATTAATCCTTTCTCATTACATAATACCCAGTCTAAGATGGCCTGATCTCTTGTTGGTTCCTCGACATATTGGTCCAGGAAACCATCCCGTATGCACTCTAGGAATTCCTCCTCCACTGTATTGTTACTACTTTGGTTAGCCCAATCTATATGTAGATTAAAGTCACCCATGATAACTGCTGTGCCCTTATTGCACGCATCTCTAATTTCCCATTTAATGCCATCCCCAACCTCAGCATTACTGTTTGGGGGTCTGTATACAACTCCCACTAATGTTTTCTGCCCCTTGGTATTTCTCAGCTCTAACCATACAGATTCCACATAATCAGAGCTAATATCATTCCTTACTATTGTGTTAATCTCCTCTTTAACCAGCAATGCTACCCCACCTCCTTTTCCTTTTTGTCTGTCCTTCCTGAATATTGAATAACCCTGGATGTTGAATTCCCAGCCTTGGTCACCCTGGAGCCATGTCTCCGTAATCCCAATTATATCATATCCGTTTCCATCTATTTGCGCAGCTAATTCATCCACCTTATTACGAATGCTCCTCGCATTAAGACACAAAGCCTTCAGGCTTATTTTTTTAACACTCTTAGTCCTTTTAGAATTATTATTTACTGTAGCCCTGTTTGATTTACACCCTTGATTTCTCTGCCTTCCACTTTTGCTTTTCTCCTTCCTGTCTTTTGCTTCTATCCTTGCTTTCCTTTCCTTTGTTTCCCTGCACAGGTTCCCAACCCCCTGCCATTTTAGTTTAAACCCTCCCCAACAGCACTAGCAAACACTCCCCCTAGGACATCGGTCCCGGTCCTGCCCAGGTGCAAACCGTCCAGTTTGTAGTGGTCCCACCTCCCCCAGAACCGGTTCCAATGTCCCAGGAATTTGAATCCCTCCCCCTTGCACCATTCCTCTAGCCACGTATTCATCTGAAATATACTTCTATTTCTACTCTGACTAGCACGTGGCACCGGTAGCAATCCTGAGATTACTACCTTTGAGGTCCTATTTTTTAATTTACCTCCTAACTCCCTATATTCAGCTTTTAGGACCTCATCTCATTTTTTACCTATATCGTTGGTAACTATATGCACCACGACAACTGGCTATTCACCCTCCCCCTCCAGAATGCCCTGCAGCCGCTCCGAGACATCCTTGACCCTTGCACCAGGGAGGCAACATACCATCCTGGAGTAACAACAGAAAACGCTGGAAAAACTCAGCAGGCCAGGCAGCATCCGTGGAGAGAGAAAGCGAGTTAACGTTTCAGGTCGATGACCTTTCATCAGATGAAAGGTCATCGACCTGAAACGTTAACTCTCTTTCTCTCTCCACGGATGCTGCCTGGCCTGCTGAGTTTTTCCAGCGTTTTCTGTTGTTATTTCGGATTTCCAGCATCCGCAGTATTTTGCTATCATACCATCCTAGAGTCTCGCTGGCGGCCGCAGAAATGCCTATCTATTCCCCTTACAATAGAATCCCCTATCACTATAGCTCTCCCGCTCTTTTTCCTCCCGTCCTGTCCAGCAGAACCACCCATGGTGCCATGAAGTTGGCTGCTGCTGCCTTCCTCCGATAAGCCATCTCCCTCAACAATATCCAAAGTGGTATATCTGTTTGAGAGGGGGATGTCCACAGGGGACCCCTGCACTACCTGCCTGCACCTACTACTCTGCCTGGTGGTCACCCATTCCCTTCCTGCCTGTGCAGCCTTTACCTGCGGTGTGACCAACTCCCTAAACGTGCTATCCACGATGTCCTCAGCATCGCGAATGCTCCAGTATGCATCCATTCGCAGCTCCAGCGCCGCAATGCGGTCTGCCAGTAGCTGCAGCTGGATACACTTCCCGCACACATGGTCAACAGGGACCCAGGAAGTGTCCCTGATTTCCCACATAGTGCAGGTGGAGCATGCCACAGGGCTGAGCTGTGCTGCCATGACTTACCCTTCAGAGGGAGCTTTACTCTGTATCTAAATCACATTGTAACTGACCTGAGGGTGTTTGATGGGGCAGTGCAGAGGGAGCTTTACTCTGTATCTAACCCGTGCTGTTCCTGCCCTGGGAATGTTTGATGGGGCAATGTAGAGGGAGATTCACCCTGTATCTAAACCGTGCTGTGCATAACCTGTGAGTGTTTGATGGAACAGTGTCGAGGGAGCTCTGCTCTATATCTAACCGGTGCTGTACCTGACCTGGGTGTGTTTGATGGGACATTGTAGAGGGAGCATTACTCTGATTCTAACCCATGCTGTCCCTGCCCTGGGAAAGCGTACTGGGAGCTTTACACTGTCTCTAACCTGTGCTGTATCTGACCTGGGAGTGTTTGAAGGGACAGCGTCGAGGGAGCTTTACTCTGTATCTAACCCGTGCTGTGCCTGCCCTGGGAGTGTTTGATGGGACAGTGTAGAGGGAGCTTTACTCTGTATCTAACCTGTGCTGTACCTGCCCTGGGTGTGTTTGATGGGACAGTGCAGAGGGAGCTTTACTCTGTATCTAACCCATGCTGTACCTGCCCTTGATGTGTTTGACGGAACAGTGTAGATGAAGCTTTACTCTGTATCTAACCAGTGCTGTAACTGCCCTGGGAGTGTTTGATGGGACAGCGTAGCGGGAGTTTTACACTGTCTCTAACCTGTGCTGTATCTGACCTGGGAATGTTTGATGGAGCAGTGTAGATGGAGCTTTACTCTGTATCTAACCGGTGCTGCACCTGCCCTGGGAGTGATTCATGGGACAGTGTAGAGGGAGCTTTACCCTGTATCTAACCCGTGCTGTACCTGCCCTGGGTGTGTTAGATGGGACAGTGCAAAGGGAGCTTTACTCTGTATCTAACCATTGCTGTATCTGCCCTGGGAATGTTTGATGGGACAGCTTACAGGGAGCTTTACTCTGTAACTAATCCATGCTGTACCTGCCCTGGGAGTGTTTGATGGGACAATGTAGAGGGATCTTTACTCTGTATTAAACTGTGCTTTACCTGACCTTGGAGTTATTGATGGGACAGTGTGGAGGGAGCTTTGCTCTGTATCTGAGTCGTGCTGTATCTGCCCTGGGAGTGTTTGATGGGACAGTGTAGAGGAAGATTTACTCTGTATCTAACCCGTGCTGTACTGGACCTGGGAGTGTTTGACGGGACAGTGTCGAGAGAGCTCTGCACTGTATCTGACCCGTGTTATACATGAGCTGGGAGTGTTTGAAAAGACAGTTTAGAGGGTTATTTACTCTGTATCCAACCTGTCTTGTACCTGTCCTGGGAATGTTTGATGGTATGGTGTAGAGGGAGCTTTACTATGTATCTAACCCATGCTGTATCTGTCTCGCGAGTGTTTGATGGGACAGTGTAGAGGGAGCTTTACTCTGTATCCAACCTGTGCAGTACCTGACCTGGGAGAGTTTGATGGGGCTGTGTCGAGGGAGCTTTAATCTGTATCTAACCCATGCTGTACTTGACCTGGGAGTGTTTGATGGAACAGTGTAGAGTTAGCTTTACACTGTATCTAGTCCGTGCTGTACCTGCCCTGGGAGTTATTGATGGGACAGTGTACAGGGAGCTTTACTCTGTATCTAACCTGTGCTGTACCTACCCTGGGAGTGTTTGATGGGACATTGTAGAGGAAGCTTTACTCTGTATCTAACCCATGCTGTACCTGCCCTTGATGTGTTAGATTGGACAGTGTAGAGGGATGTTTACTATGTATCTAACCCGTGCTGTTCCTACCCTGGGAGTATTTGAAGGGACAGTGCAGAGGTAGCTTTACTCTGTATCTAACCCGTGCTGTACATGCCCTGGGTGTGTTTGATGCGACAGTGTAGAGGGATATTTACTCTGTATCTAACCCATGCTGTACCTGACCTGTGATTATTTGATGGGAGAGTGTAGAGAGAGCTTCACTCTGTATCTAACTCATTCTGTACCTGCCTTGGGTGTGTTTGATGGAACAATGTAGATGGAGCTTTACTCTGTATCTAACCGGTGCTGTACCTGCCCTGGGAATTTTTGATGGGACAGCGTAGTGGGAGTTTTTCACTGTCTCTGACCTGTGCTGTATCTGACCTGGGAGTGTTTGATGGAACAGTGTAGATGGAGCTTTACTCTGTATCTAAACATTGCTGTATCTGCCCTGGGAATGTTTGATGGGACAGCTTAGAGGGAGCTTTACTCTGTATCTAATCCGTGCTGTACCTGCCCTGGGAGTGTTTGATGGTCATGATGCGGAGATGCATGCTTTGGATTGTATCTGTATCTGTATCTGTATCTGATTCTGTATCTGTATCTGATTCTGTATCTAATTTACTTCACCTGAGGAAGGAGCAAATCGATAGCTCCGAAAGCTTGTGATTTCAAATAAAACTGTTGGACTATAACCTGGTGTTGTGCGACCTCTCAATAGTGTTTGATGGGACAGTGTAGAGGGTGCTTTACTCTGTATCTTATCCGTGCTGTACCTTTTCTGGGAGTGTTTGATGGGACAATGTAGAGGGATCTTTACGCTGTATTAAACTGTGCTTTACCTGACCTAGGAGTGATTGATGGGACAGTGTAGAGGGAACTTTGCTCAGTATCTGAGTCGTGCTGTATCTGCCCTGTGAGTGTTTGATGGAACAGTGTCGAGAGAGCTCTGCACTGTATCTGACCCGTGTTATACATGAGCTGGGAGTGTTTGAAAAGACAGTGTCGAGGTATATTTACTCTGTATCTAATCCGTGCTGTCCGTGCCTTGGGAGTGTTTGATAAGACAGTGCAGAGGGATATTTACTCTGTACCTAACCTGTCTTGTACCTGTCCTGGGAATATATGATGGTATGGTGTAGAGGGAGCTTTACTTGGTATCTAACCCGTGCTGTATCTGTCTCGGTAGTGTTTGATGGGACAGTGTAGAGGGAGCTTTACTCTGTATCCAACCTGTGCAGTACCTGATCTGGGAGTGTTTGATGGGACTGTGTCGAGGGAGCTTTACTCTGTATCTAACCCGTGCTGTACCTGCCCTGGGAATATTTGATGATGATGCGGAGATGCCGGTGTTGGACTGGGGTGGACAAAATTGAGAGGTCGCACAACACCAGGTTATAGTCCAACAGTTTTATTTTAAATCACAAGCTTTCGGAGTTACAACTCCTTCGTCGGGTGAAGTGAGGGGATACAGAATCGTCAAAGCATATATAGGTAGAGAACAATGCATGTGTAACTTACAATTGCAGACAACTGAATTCAATCATCCTGACTGTTTATCTGCCGAGGTGTGATAAAGTTAATCAGGTCAGCCAGGAAGGTACCACATCAAAGACATAGCAAGATACAACTGAGACAATGAGGTGGAATCGCATGGGGTCTAATGTGTCAAAAGCTGCCGTCTGTATGTAAAACGATTAACTTTAAAATTTTTACTTTTTTACTGGGAATCACATCTGTGAACAAGCCAACGACGACTCGAGTCTGGATCACGTCATGTATCGTGACATAAACCCAAGATCCCGATTGAGACCGTCTACATGAGTGCGGAACTTGGCTATCAGTTTCTGCTCGATGATTTTGCGTTGTCGTGTTTTCCTAAGGTCGCCTTGGAGAACGCTTACCCGCAGATCCGAGGCTGAATGTCCTTGACTGCTGAAGTGTTCCCCGACTGGGAGGTAACAATCCTGCCTGGCGATTGTTGCGCGGTGCTCGTTCATACGTTGTCTCAGTGTCTGCATGGTCTCGCCGATGTACCATGCCACGGTGCATTCTTTCCTGCAACGTATGAGGTAGACAACGTTGGCCGAGTCACATGAGTATGTACCATGTACCTGGTGGGTAGTGTCCTCACGTGTGATGATGGTATCTGTGTTGATGATCTGGCATGTCTTGCAGAGTTTGCCGTGGCAGGGTTGTGTGGTGTCGTGGTCGCTGTTATCCTGAAAGCTGGGTAATTTGCTGCGAACGATGGTACTTCCGAGGTTAGGCGGCTGTTTGAAGGCAAGTAGTGGAGGCGTGGGGATGGCCTTAGCGAGATGTTTGTCGTCATCGATGACATGTTGAAGGCTGCGAAGAACATGGCGTAGTTTCTCCGCTCCGGGGAAGTACTGGACGACGTAGGGTACCCCGTTGGTTGTGTCCCGTGTTTGCCTTCTGAGGAGGTCTATGCGATTTTTCGCTGTGGCCCGTCGGAACTGTCGATCGATGAGTCGAGCGTCATATCCCGTTCTTACGAGGGCGTTTTTCAGCGTCCGTAGGTGTCCATCGCGTTCCTCCTCGTCTGAGCAGATCCTGTGTATTCGCAGGGCTTGTCCATAGGGGATGGCTTCTTTAACGTGGTTAGGGTGGAAGCTGGAGAAGTGGAGCATCGTGAGGTTGTCCGTGGGCTTGCGGTAGAGTGAAGTGCTGAGGTGTCCGTCTTTGATGGAGATTCGTGTGTCCAGGAATGAAACCGATTCTGAGGAGTAGTCCATGGTGAGTTTGATGGTGGGATGGAACTTGTTTATGTTATCGTGTAGTCTTTTCAGTGATCCTTCGCCATGGGTCCAAAGGAAGAAAATGTCGTCGATGTATCTGGTGTACAGCGTTGGCTGGAGGTCCTGTGCAGTGAAGAAGTCTTGCTCGAACTTGTGCATGAAGATGTTGGCGTATTGGGGTGCGAATTTGGTCCCCATGGCTGTTCCGTGTGTTTGGGTAAAAAAATGGTTGTCGAAGGTGAAGACATTGTGGTCAAGGATGAAGCGGATGAGTTGTAGGATGGCGTCTGGAGATTGGCTGTTGTTGGTGTTGAGTACTGAGGCTGTCGCAGCGATGCCGTCATCGTGGGGGATACTGGTGTAGAGTGCCGATACGTCCATCGTGGCGAGGAGTGTTCCTGGTTCAACTGGTCCGTGGGTGCTGAGTTTCTGTAAGAAGTCTGTAGTGTCGCGACAGAAGCTGGGGGTTCCCTGTACGATGGGTTTCAGAATGCCCTCGACGTATCCAGAGAGGTTCTCACACAGGGTTCCATTGCCTGATACGATAGGACGTCCGGGTGTGTTGGCTTTGTGTATCTTTGGGAGGCAGTAGAAGTCTCCCACGCGGGGAGTACGTGGGATGAGAGCGCGTAGGATGTTTTGAAGGTCTGGATCGAAGGTCTTGATCAGTCTATTGAGTTGGCGGGTGTGTTCTTTGGTCGGATCTGCGGGTAGCTGTCTGTAGTGTTCCTGGTTGTCCAGTTGTCGGTATGCTTCTTTACAATAGTCCATTCTGTTCTGTATGACGATGGCTCCTCCTTTGTCCGCTGGTTTGATGACGATGTTGCGGTTGGTCTTGAGAGCGTGGATGGCGTTGCGTTGTGCTCGGGTGACTTCTGGACTGTCTTGTGAGTGCGGCTGATGAATCTGGCGTTGATGCATCTCCTGACAGCTTGAGCATACATGTCAAGCTTGGGGCAGCGACCCTCCGGAGGGGTCCAGTTTGACTCTTTTTTCTTCGGTTGCTGCACTGCGAGTCCCTCTGTCTGCTGTTCTGGATCATTGATTGTCTCATTGGGTTTGTTGCTGACATCTTGGGATTTGTGGAAGTATTCCCGGAGCCTCATTCTCCTGATGAATTCCTCCGTGTCTGCCGCGAGACCGATGGGGTCCATTTTGGTGGTTGGGCAGAACTTGAGCCCTAGGGCGAGAACTTCGATTTCGTCTGGTTGAAGGGTATGGTCGGACAAATTGACGATGGACTTCCCTGTGGTTGCAGCCGTGGTACCGGGGGAGGCTTGGTTGCTGCTGGTGGTGATGCCGAGTTTCTCAAGCTTCCTGTTCTTGATGCGCATGTAGGCAGCGTAGTTCCATTGCCTCGTCTGTTTGGCGGTGTCTCGTAACTGGTCTGCTTGTCCTGAGCACAGGCTGAGAGGATGGACTCTATCTTGGTTTCGAGGTTGTGGCGTTTGCTGTAGAGCTGGTGTACGAGATGGTTGAGGAGTGTGCGAGAGGTACGACGGCAGAGTCTCTCAGCGTAGTCTGTGTTGTATGTCGACTTGAGTGGGTTCGTGATCTGTAGTCCTTTCGGGATCTTGTCTGCTTTCTTGCATCTCTGTAGATACTTGATGTCGGTGTCGATATGCGCGATCTTCTTGGCGATTCTCTCCAGTTTGAGCCGGCAGTAGTTTGTG
>JASTWF010000453.1:168030-380901 GCA_030390025.1 Squalus acanthias
CCCTCACTCTCTCTCCCCTCACTCTCCCCTCACTCTCTCACCCCTCACTCTCCCCTCACTCTCTCACCCCTCACTCTCCCCTCACTCTCTCACCCGTCACTCTCCCCTCACTCTCTCACCCCTCACTCTCCCCTCAATCTCTCACCCCTCACTCTCTCTCCCGCCCTCTCCGTCCTCACTGCCCCTCTCCTCATCTCTCTCCCTTATTGTCTCTCCCCTCACTGCCCGTCCCTCAGCCTCCCTCCCCTCACTCTACCGCCCCTCACTCCATTCTCTCTCCTCTCTCTCTGAATCTTGGACTCTGCCAGTTTAGAGGGACTGAGTTAACTGCCAGGAGTCCAGCAGCCACAAGGACAATTCAGATCATTCGGATATTGATATTTGTGTATAAGAACCCCAATATTGGCTTGACAGAGTCTTCCAAAGACAAGGGGGAATGGGGGTGGAGGAGGAGTTGCTGGAAACCCAGACCTTTGCTTCTCGCTACGCAAGCTGATCAAAAATATGGGCTGTCCAGCCAAAGAACAGACAGGTGGCCAACTCTACCGTTATTGGTGAGCTCGATCAAACAGGAGCCTGCCTCCCGCCCTTCCCCACAGTAGAAATTGTAGGGCCGCTCATTCATATTTAAACACTGTCATGGTCGGAAGGACAAAAAAAATGATGAAAAAGCCCACCTCATGGGCCAGCTTTTTTTTCCTCTTGAGGCTCCCTTATTCGGTTAAGTGGAATGCCAGTTAATGAGTGGCCGTCCCGCTGGACGAGAGCAGGTCTCGGTTCAGGTCAGACGTATTACTTAAATGGCTGGTGCTGGCTGGCTCAGTTGGCACTGAACCACGGCGAGGTGACGAACTGCCCTGACGAGAATTAAAAATGAGCGACCTTGTGCTCCAAACCCTCCAGGGCCTCTCCCCTCCCTCTATCTCTTCAACCTCCTCCAGCCATACAGCCCTCCAAGATCTCTGCGCCCCTCCAGTCCTGACCTCTTGCACGTTCCCCAACTTCCTTCGCCCCACCTTTGGCGGCCGTGCCTTCAGCCGTCTAGGGCCTAAGCTCTGGGATTCCCTCCCTAAACCTGTCCGCCTCTCCCTACTCTCCTTTAAGGCGCTCCTTAAAACTGACCTCTTTGACCAAGCTTTGGTCGCCTGTCCTAATATCTCCTTAAGTGGCTCGGTTTCAAATTTTCTTTGATAAGGCTCCTGTGAAGCGCCTTGGGACATTTTACTATGTTAAACGTGCGGTATTTCTTTAATTATTCGTTTATGGGATGTGGGCCTCGCTGGCAACCAGTTGTTGTTGCTTCAATTGGCTGAGCTCACCGTTGCAATGGGAGCCCTGTTTCGATTTGCCTCGAACCAACAGCATTGTCAACCGCTTGCACTTAGTATAGTGCCTTTAACGTAGACAAAAGTCCCTGGGTGCTTCACAGAAGCGTAATCAAAAAAAACAATGGACATGCCAACGAAGGAGATATTGGGAAGGGTCATAGGAACATAGGAACAGGAGGAGGCCATTCAGTCTCTTGAGCCTGTTCCACCATTGATCATGGATGATCTGCATCTTAACTCCATTCGGCCCAATATGCCTGTGTCGGCTCTTTGAAAAGAGCTATCCAATTAGTCCCCGCTCTTTCCCCATAGCTCTGCAAATTTTTCCTTTATCAATTATATATCCAATTCCCTTTTGAAAGTTACTATTGAATCTGCTTCCACCGCCCTTTCAAGCAGTGCATTCCATTGTCGCTGCGTAGTGTCAGCTGTGGCTCAGTGGGTAGCACACTCGCCTCTGAGTCAGAAGGTTGTGGGTTCGAGTCCCACTCCAGGTGCATAAAGCTAGACTGACACTCCCAGTGCAGTACTGAGGGAGTGCTGCACTGTCAGAGGTGCCGTCTTTTAGATGAGATGTTAAACCGAGGCCCTGTCTGCTCTCTCAGGTGGATGTAAAAGATCCCGTGGCACTATTTCGAAGAAGAGCAGGGGAGTTATCCCCGGTGTCCTGGCCAATATTTATCCCTCAATTCACATAACAAAAACAGATTATCTGGTCATTATCACATTGCTGTTTGTGGGAACTTGCTGTGCGCAAATTGGCTGCCTCGTTTCTCACATTACAACAGTGACTACACTTCAAAACTACTTCATTGGCTGTAAAGCACTTTGGGACGTCCGGTGAAAGGTGCTATAGAAATGCAAATCTTTCTTTAAAAATATTCACCTCATCTCCCCTCTGGTTCTTTTGCCAATTACTTAAATCTGTGTCCTCTGGTTACCGACCCTCCTGCCAGTGGAAACAGTTTCTCCTTATTTACTCTATCAAAACCCCTCATGATTTTGAACACCTCTATTAAATCTCCCCTTAACCTTCTCTGCTCCAAGGAGAACAATCCCAGCTTCTCTCAGTCTCTGCATTTCTGAGGTCCCTCAGCCCAGGCACCATTCTAGTCAGTCTCCTCTGCACCCTCTCCAAGGCCCTTGACATCTTTCCTAAAGTGCGGTGCCCAGAATTGGACACAATACTCCAGCTGAGGCCTAACTAGTGATGAATAACGATTTAGCATAGCCTTTGTACACTAAAAGGGTAATTTTAACCTAACTGGCCGGGCAGGAAACCGACGGGATTTGGTTAGAGCTTCAACGGAGAGTAAAGGCGGGGCGGAGTGTAAAGCCAGCGTTGCACCCAATCCCGTCCATTTCCCAATGGGCGGGTTAGGTTAAAGTTACCTATTTCCCTCTATCTATAAAGCCAAGGATGCCTAATGCTTTTTATAGCAGCTTCATCAGGTTGTCCTGTCCTCTTCATGTTTTCCTCTATTCTCTGCTCCCAGGCGACATAATAGTCCCAGACGCAGATACAAGAAAATCCACCCCAGTGTATTCAATGGGGAGAATATTAGAGGGGAATTTATGTGTTTTGTTTAAAGCCCTGTGCTGGCCTTTTGAAGAGGTTCCCATTAAATAAAAAAGAGGCTGGGCATGTCCGATGACAGATTAATCACCACAGCAGAGAGCCCCTTTATTTTCTTTGATTGCAATATATTTACTATCCATAAACGTAACGACAGCCCTGGGATCTGTAAAAGGAGACTACGGTCTTCACAGCGTACGGGAGATGTTTTCGAAGCGTTCGTGTGCATTGCAGTCGACGCTCTTTTCCCTTAACTCCCCTAGCTGTCAAACTTGAACTTGGACAGGAGGAAATGGACCCAAAATCAGGAACAGAGACATTGCTTGCTTGTGTGAGACCAGTGGAGCAGAGAGGGGGGAGGAGGGGGAGAGGTTATATGGGACACAAAGGATGGTCGCAGTATAAAGAAAGACTTGCATTTATACAGCGCCTTTCACGACCACCGGACGTCTCAAAGCGCTTTACAGCTCTACTTTTTTTGAAGTGTAGTCACTGTTATCATAGAATCATAGAATCATAGAAGATAGGAGCAGGAGTAGGCCATTCGGCCCCTCGAGCCTGCTCCGCCATTCAATGCGATCATGGCTGATCATCCAAATTCAGAACCCTGTCCCTGCTTTCTCCCCATATCCCTTGATCCCCCTAGCCTTAAGAAATATATGTTGTAATGTAGGAAATGCGGCAGCCAATTTGCGCACAGCAAGCGCCCACAAACAGCAACGTGCTAATGACCAGATAATCTGTTTTAGTGATGTTGGTTGGTGGATAAATATTGGCCCCACGACACCGGGGATAACTCCCCTGCTCTTCTTCGAAATAGTGCCGCGGGATCTTTTACAGCCGCCTGAGAGGGCAGAAGGGATCTCGGTTTAACGTCTCATCCAAAAGACGGCACCTCCGACGGAGCAGCACTCCCTCAGCACTGCACTGGGTGTGTCAGCCTAGCTTTATGTGCTCGAGTCCCTGGAGTGGGACTATGAACCCACAACCTTCTGACTCAGAGGGGAGGGTGCTGCCCACTGAGCCACGGCTGACAAGATTGAGATCGAGAAACGCTGGGCAATCAGAGGCAACAACAACGGCTGGCATTGATATAGCGCCTTTAATGTAGTGAAACGTCCCAAGGCGCTTCACAGGAGCGTAATCAGACGAAATTTAACACAGAGCCACGCGAGAAAATATAAGGACAGGTGGCGAAAAGCTTGGTCAAAAAGGTAAGAGTACAAATATTCAGGTACAAATGGGTGGAGCCGACACAGTGGGTATTGGCAGGGCAGTCGAACAAGTCGAACATCAACAACAACAACAACTTGTATTTATATAGCGCCTTTAACGTAGTAAAACGTCCCAAGGCGCTGCACAGGAATATTAAAAGACAAAAAAATTTCACACCGAGCCACATAAGGAGAAATTAGGGCAGGTGACCAAATGCTTGGTCAGAAGAGGTAGGTTTTAAGGAACGTCTTAAAGGAGGAGAGAGAGGTAGAGAGGCGGAGAGGTTTAGGCAGGGAATTCCAGAGCTTAGGGCCCAGGCAACAGAAGGCACGGCCACCAAAGGTTGAGCGATTATAATCAGGGATGCTCAAGAGGGCAGAATTAGAGGAGGGCAGATATCTCGGGGAGGTTGTGGGGCTGAAGGAGATTACAGAGATAGGGAGGGGCGAGGCCACGGAGGATTTGAAAACAAGGATGAGAATTTTGAAATCGAGGCCTTGCTTGCATCACAGCCAAGCTCAATCTTTCCTTCACGTTAAGTTCATGCACATAGGCTTTCCAAGCAGGAGTTGGTGGACAACATTCAGGAGGGGATCCCTGGCTGGTTACCCCACCCCCTAGCCCAGGGGACTGCGAGCTAACCTATTGCAATCGAAGCTGGGACATTGGAGCCCAGGTTCTCACTATGGTTCCAACTATTCACAGATACCATCAGCGTCTGTTCCTAGAGATTAATGGCAGCACCTATCCTTGCACTGGGCTAGTTTTGGGGTATTACTTGGTTGGCTATTGGGCATTTTTAAAAAATTCGTTTTTGGGGATGTGGGCGTTGCTGGCAAGGCCAGCAATTATTGGCCATCCCTAATTGCCCTTGAGAAGGTGGTGGTGAGCCGCCTTCTTGAACCATTGCAGTCCATGAGGTGAGGGTACTCCCACCGTGCTGTTAGGGAGGGAGTTCCAGGATTTTGACCCAGCGACGATGAAGGATCGGTGATATACTTCTAAGTCAGGATGGTGTGTGACTTGGAGGGGAACTTGGAGGTGGTGATGTTCCCATGCGCCTGCTGCCCTTGTCCTTCTCGGTGGAAGAGGTCGCGGGTTTGGGAAGTGCTGCCGAAGGAGCCTCGACGAGTTGCTGCAGTGCATCTTGTAGATGGTGCACACTGCAGCCACGGTATGCCGGTGGTGGAGGGAGTGAATGTTTAAGGTGGTGGATGGGGTGCCAATCAAGCGGGCTGCTTTGTCCTGGATGGTGTCGAGCTTCTTGAGTGTTGTTGGAGCTGCACTCATCCAGGCAAGTGGAGAGTATTCCATCACACTCCTGACTTGTGCACAAACCAGGTCTTTATTGAGGTAAGAAGGCCATTTGCCTCTTTCCAACCCACCCTGATCCTTGCACCATCTATAATTGGCACCATTGTACAGCTGATGGCCAACCAGTCGAGTTGCCAACTGTAGTCGGGCTTATTCCTGGAGGTTTCATCACATGACCTCCAAACGCACCGTGTCAAGCCAGACTGTCTTTCTTCCCTCCATCTCCAATACCTTGACAACCAATAAATGAAAGAAAATGGAGAAAAAAACCCCACGATTTATTTTAACGCCCCTGATGATTTTTTTGCTGCAGTGTTGATCGCAGTCGTGCCCTGGAGATTAATCTTTCACTCCTGGAGACTCCGGGGCAAACCTGGAGGGTTTGGCAACCCCGCCACCCATCCCCGTGTGAAAGCAGCTCTTCCAGTTCATTTGTTGACAGGCATCCTGGTGGCCATCAGGAAAGGTGACTGAGTTGCTTTGACGGTAAGTGGAGACTACCAGTGACTCAGAACAGTTACATCGGCCCTGGTCAGGCTTGAGTTCAATTCAAGCTTGGCTGGGCCGGTGCAATGGACGCTGCCTTTTCGCCATGTTGAGTTGTTGATTCGTGACTGGAAAAACCCGCGCTCTGGATTTGCCCACTCTGGGCAGCTCTGTTAAAGACACACACACTCACACTCACACAACAAACACGAAGCAGGCAGCACAGATCAGCAGTGTTCATAATCGCACTGCTCCGATGGGGCGAACTCTGTCCAACCCCAATCGAGCAGGAAGTCCCCGCCCCACCGCAGCCTGACGCAGTTCCCCCCCCCCCGGAGATTCGGCGTGTCGGCCTATCGCGTTTGATCCGTGACCTGGGATGACCTTGGAACGCCGTGCTCCTCCTCGCGTTCCCGTTATTTTCAAAATAGGACGACGGAGGTGGTTTGTTAATAGAGGATTCCACAAATGGTGATGTCTAAAAAGAACTCCGTGGGGGATGTTGACTCCCGGCGTCTGCTTATCTTCTGCACATTTGTCTATTGTCACTGGGAGAACTGAAAGTGAGGGATATTGTCCTTATCGCTATCACAACAGTGCAACCCAAACCTAACCTCAGAAGAGCACAGCGACTAGTCAACTAGTGGTGCATAATGGGGATATTTCATAAGATGTACACGTGCTCAATCGAAACTGAGTTGAAGCTCCACCAATTCAGGATCCTTATATTCAGGCTGGCGTGGGACAGTTCCGAAATTTGTGGGCTTAAATCCAACTCCAGAGACTTGAGCACATAATCCAGGCTTTGGTGCAGTACTGAGAGAATGCGGCACTGTTGGCGGTGCAGTCTTTCAGATCAAGCGCGGCAGCCAATTGCGCACAGCAAGGTCCCACAAACAGCAAAGTGATAATGAGCAGATAATCTGTTTTTAGGTGTTTGGTTGAGGGAGAACTCCCCTGATCTTCTTTGAAATAGTGGTCGTGGGATCTTTTACGTCCACCTGAGAGGGCGGACGGGGGCCTCAGTTTAACGTCTCATCCAAAAGACGGCACCTCTGACAGTGCAGCGCTCCCTCAGTGCGACACAGGGAGTGTCGGCCTGGATTTTGTGCTCAAGTCTCCGGAGTGGGACTTAAACTCAGGACCTTCCGGCAAAGTGATTCACTGAACCAGGCTGACACTCTGGGGGCACATTGTACGATGATGAGGAAGAATCTAATCTGGAGTCAAGGCTGGATCGAAATTGGGAATGAAGGATGATATCTAAAGCAGGTTCAGACTGGCCAGCAACTGACAATGACTCACACCAATTAAACTTTTGCACTGAACTATTCACAGTGATTCATAAAGTACGATATCGCCATCTGCTGGTTGGAGAATAACTTCGCCACACACACAAAAAAGATCCACCCCCCAAAACACAGCCAATGGTACAGTCCCTGAAGAGTGGCAGGAAACCGGATTTTTTTCATACCTGATTCAGAGCATTGTGTTAATTCGATACTGCTTTCATTCAAAAACATAACATCGCAGAGATAGAATGCACTTATACGACATGCTTTACGTCCACTGGACATCCCTAAGCACTTCACAACCAATGACTTACTTGTTGAAGTGTAATCACTATTGTTGTGTAGGCAAATCCTGCAGCCAATTTGCGCACAGCAAGGTCCCATGCATGCAATCAGATGAATGAGCAGTTAATCGGTTTTTGCTGGTGTTAGTTGAGGGATAAATGTTAGCCTGGGCTCCAGGAGAACTCATTTGCTCTTCTCTAAACACTGCCAGGGGATCATTTACATCCACCTAAAGAGGGAGTTAGGGCCCCGGCTTAATGTTTCAGGGTAGATATGGATAAGGGCAACCCATTGACAAATAGAGCACCGTTCCGAATCATATCATAAAATATTTCTATATTATACATCACCTTCATGAATTGAAGCTCACCGTTGGTATTGTGTCTTCAAAATGGAGCGCTGTTAGCTGCTTTTTTTAAAATTCGCTTATGGGATGTGGGCGTCGCTGGCAAGGCCAGCATTTATTGCCCATCCCAAGTTGCCCTTGAGAAGGTGGTGGTGAGCCGCCTTCTTGAACTGCTGCAGTCCGTGTGGTGAAGGTGCTCCCACAGTGCTGTTAGGGAGGGAGTTCCAGGATTTTGACCCAGCGACGATGAAGGATCGGCGATATACTTCTAAGTCAGGATGGTGTGTGACTTGCAGGGGAACTTGGAGGTGGAAGAGGTCGCGGGTTCGGGAGGTGCTGCCGAAGAAGCCTTGGCGAGTTGCTGCAGTGCATCTTGTAGATGGTACACACTGCAGCCACGGTACGCCGGTGGTGGAGGGAGTGAATGTTTAAGGTGGTGGATGGGGTGCCAATCAAGCGGGCTGCTTTGTCCTGGATGGTGTCGAGCTTCTTGAGTATTGTTGGAGCTGCACTCATCCAGGCAAGTGGAGAGTATTCCATCACACTCCTTACTTGTGCCTTGTAGATGGTGGAAAGGCTTTGGGGAGTCAGGTGGTGAGACACTTGCTGCAGAATACCTAGCCTCTGACCTGCTCTTGTTGCCACTGTATTTATGTGGCCGGTCCAGTTAAGTTTCTGGTTAATGGTGACCCCCCAGGCTTTTGAAAGGACTCTTATGTTTTTGTCTCAATTGCTTGTGTGTAAGCAGTATACAATGCCATATGGAGTTAACTATGAGTACTATATGACAGCAGCTTAGCTCTGTTTATACAGTTGTCTGTAAACAGACTCCAATCAGGTCACGATGCGGTCTCCTCGGCATTGGGGAGACCAAACGCAGATTGGGTGATCACTTTGCTGAACACCTCCGTTCAGTCCGCAAGCGTGACCCTGAGCTTCCGGTCGCCTGTCATTTTAATTCTCCGTCCCACTCCGACCTCTCTGTCCTTGGCCTCCAATGAAGCGCAATGCAAGCTCGAGGGACAGCACCTCATCTTTCGACTAGGCACTTTACAGCTTTCCGGACTCAACAGTGAGTTCAACAATTTCAGATCATAGGATTACATAGGATTATATAGGATATACGGCACAGAAACAGGCCATTCGGCCCAAACAGTCCATGCTGGAGTTTATGCTCCACTCGAGCCTCCTCCTGTCTTTCCTCATCTAAATCTATCAGCATAACCCTCTATTCCCTTCTCCCTCATATGCTTGTCTGGTCTCCCCTTAAATGCATCTATACTATTCGCTTCAACCACTCCCTGTGGTAGCGAGTTCCACATTCTCACCACTCTTTGGGTAAAGAAGTTTCTTCTGAATTCCCTATTGGATTTCTTGGTGACTATCTTATATTGATGGCCTCTAGTTATGCTCTTCCCCACAAGTGGAAACATTCTCTCTGTATCCACTCTATCAAAACCTTTCATAATTTTAAAGACCTCTACCCCTCAGCCTTTTTTCAAGAGAAAAGAGACCCAGCCTGTTCATCCTTTCCTGATATGTATACCCTCGCATTTCTGATATCATCCTTGTAAATCTTCTCTGCACCCTCTCCAGTGCCTCTATTTCTTTTTTATAATATGGCGACCAGAACTGTACGCAGTACTCTAAGTGTGATCTTACCAAGGTTCAATACAGGTTTAGCATAACTTCCCTACTTTACAATTCTATACCTCTAGAAATAAACCCTAGTGCTTGGTTTGCTTTTTTATGGCCTTGCTAACCTGTGTTGCAACTTTTAGTGATTTGTGTATTTGCACTCCGAGATCCCTTTTATTCCTCTACCCCACATAGACTCGCACCCTCCAAGTGATAAGTGACCTCCCTATTCTTCCTACCAAAATGTAATACCTCACATTTATCTGTGTTGAACTTCATTTGCCAATTATATGCCCATTCTGCAAGTTTATTAATGTCCTCCTGTAATTTGTTGCAGTCCTCCTCGGTATTGACTATCCCCCCCAATTTGGTGTCATCCACAAATTTAGAAATTGTGATTTTGATTCCAAAGTCTAAATCGTCACTGTAAATTGTGAACAGCAGTGATCCTTGTGGAACACCACTACCCACCTTCTGCCACTGTGAATAGCTACCCTTTACTCCCACTCTTTGCTTTCTGTCTTGAAGCCAGCCAGCAATCCATTCTGCTACTTGTCCCCTGACTCCGCATTCTCTGACCTTGCTCATCAGATCACCACTGCCATTTTTTTCAGACAGCAGATGCTGGTAATGGTTCTACTGTTGCCATTTACACCTCTTCCAGACACATCTTTTGTTTCTTTACTTGTCCCGTTACCGCCCCCCTTTTTTAAAATTTATTCGTTCACAGGAAGTGGGCGTCGCCGGCAAGGCCAGCATTTATTGCCCATTCCTAATTGCCCCAGAGAAGGTGGTGAGCTGCCTTATACAACTGAGTGGCTTCCTAGGCCATTTCAGAGGGCAGTTAAGAGTCAACCACATTGCTGTGGGTCTGGAGTCACGTATAGGCCAGACCAGGTAAGGACGGCAGATTTCCTTCCCTAAAGGACATTAGTGAACCAGATGAGTTTTTACAACAATCCAGTAGTTTCATGGTCACCATTACTGATACTAGCTTTTAAAATTTTTTATTCCAGACATATTTATTAACTGTATTTAAATTGGTGGGATTTGAACTCACATCTTTTATGATCATTAGTCTAGGCCTACTGGATTACTAGCCCAGTGACATAACCACTATGTTACCGTACCGTTGCCTCGGGCCATCATCCCTTTTTCATTTAATCTCGCCTGCCTTCCGCCCTATCACAGACCTTCCGTTTTGTGATTTCCTACCACCATCCCCCCTCACCCCACACTTTCCCCTGCCTCTGTACTTGCTTATAAACTGCTAAATCTCTAACTCCTTCCAGTTCTGATGAAAGGTCATTGACCTGAAACGTTAACTCGGTTTCTCTCTCCAGGATGAGATTGGCAAATAAATAAGATGATTTATGCAAGTTTGTCAGTGTGAGTGGAAGCAATGTTATCAGGTCTGAATTCTGGAGGAGTCTTCCCGGTCTCCCATCATCTGGGCAACCAGCACGATCAGCGACAGCACCTCCCAAACCTGCGCCCTCTACCACCTAGAAGGACAAGGGCAGCAGACGCACAGGAACACCACCACCTCCAAGTCCCCCTCCAAGTCACACACCATCCTGACTTAGACATATATCGCCCGATCCTTCATCGTCGCTGGGTCAAAATCTTGGAACTCCCTCCCTAAGAGCGCTGTGGGAGCACCTTCACCACACGGACTGCAGCGGTTCAAGAAGAAGGCTCACCACCACCTTCTGAAGGACAATTAGGGATGGTCAATAAATTTTGACCTTGCCAGCGATGGCCACATGCCAAGATTGAGGAAAAAAGAAACAGCATAAATGGTAGGTGGCTGTTTATGCTGTTTCCCTGGGGAGTCTGCCAATCTCCCACCCAATTTACAACCTACAGAATTTCAGAACTAATGGGGCAGAAATTCGGCTGTTGTCGGGTGAGTACGCGCTGTGTACTCACCCGTGGACGGAACGAAAGTGCCGGTTTCTTGCATGCACTGCGCATGCGCGGGAAACCGGCACTTCCGTTCCCCTGAGGAAAGGGGTTCAGAGGTCGAACGCGCACGCCGGAGGGCCAGCGCGTTCGCCTCGCACTTCGGGTTTTTTTACAGGTTCCTCCGTGAGGGTAAACACGGAGAAGATACACTTTTAAAAAGGAGGCGCAAGGCCTTCTTTTAACAAGGTAAGTGTTGATTTTATTACAATGTAAACATTTTTTTCACAGATTTATCTTTTTTAATTATTTTAAAGAAAGGTAAGTTTAGTTTTAGCCCCGTTAAAAAATGTAATTAATTTTTTCAAAAATTTAAATTTTTGTTTAAAATAGTTAATTAATGTAATTTATAGTTATTTTAAAAATGTGATGTTTTTTTAAAATGTATTTGTAGTTTTAGGGATGTTTTGGGGCCGATCTGTATTCATAGATTTGACAGGTCTTCAAATCTATGAATGAAAGATGGTCTGCTGCCATTGGCTCTCCATGGCCCACGTGATCCCAGGGGTCGCATCGCACTAACTACGCCCCTGGGATACACAAGCACTGCGCGCCGGCAGTTGGAGGAGGCCCAGGACCGGAATCCCCCGTGGGCCCAGGGGTCAACGGCAGGCGCGGTAGGTAGGTGCGCGCGCGATCATTGCACCCGCGGGAAGCCAGGGAGCCTAATTTCAGGCCCATTATCTGTAAATGACTAATACATTGGGGTTATCTGGAGAGGAAGGTGATTGATATAAAGAAAGAACTTGCATTTATATAGCACCTTTCCTGACCTCAGGACTTCCCAAATCACTTTACAGCCAATGAAGTACTTTTTAAGTATTGTCACTGTAGTAATGTACGAAACGTGGCAGCCAATTTACGCACAGCAAGCTCCCATAAACAGCAATGTGATAATGACCAGAGAATCTGTTTTTTGTGTTGGTTGAGGGATAAATATTTGCCAGGACACCGGTGAGAACTTCCCTGCTCTTCTTCGAAATAGGGCCATGGGATCTTTTGTGTCCACTTGAGAGGGCAGAAGGGGCCTCAAGAAACATCACAGGACATGGCTTCAGTGCCCAAAGAAGTTTCATGACCTCAGACGAGTGTTCAAGGTCAGTGAATGCATCTTCAAAAGCCGTCTCCTACCAACTGCATCACTAGCCTCACACACTGCTCAATGCACCAAGCCCCCCACCCCCCGCACCCCCTCCCCAATCACTCACCTACATTCCTAGCTTCACCTCACCCTCTTGGAGGTGCTGGCTATTCTTGGCAGGGGCATGGCTGAGCCCGTGGCCAGCGGCGAGGCTGAAAGGATACAAAATGCGGTATCCTCATACGTCATCCTCTGTCTCACATCCCGCTTCCACAATCGCTTCTGATTTACAATCTGCACATGGTGTAAGCATGCACCTTATGCTTTCCCCCACTCACCTCACCATAACCCTACCCTTGTGCCTTCCTCATTTCAGACCCCCAAGAAATCGAGCCTGCCCAGCCAGTGGGTCAACACCAAGAGGGAGAGGAGAGTGATGAAGAAGAAGAAGAAACACCGTCACTCAATTTCACGCTTCCAGCCACCAGTTCCTCGAGGTCGTCCTGTAAGGCCATCTGCAGTGTCCCCCACTGAAAGTCAGCAGCCTTCCACCAGCCATGCTGCAGCCACTGGGGTAGCACTGCGTAGGAGCACTAGGATAGGCAAAGGCACACAAAAGACAGTCACTAAGGGAATGCACAAGGGTGGTTTGTTGAGTTTTTGATGTAATATTGGATGCACATATGGATAAAGTGGGTTTGGAAAGTTTGCTTTGTGGTGGCTTTTATTTCAGCATTGTGACCAAGGGGACACGGTGATGGTCAGTAACAGAGGGAAGGTAAGGTGTGGGACAAGTGTTGAAAAGGGAATTGGGGTTGTGTTCACAGGTACCGCAGGCCGATGATTCAATCCCAGATATCCTGTCCAGAAAGGGGCTGTCTGGGTTGCCTCCTTCCACTTTCCCCTTTTCTGCTCTTCCTCTTCCTCCTCTTCCTCCGCCTCCTCCCTCTGCGAGCAGCTTGTCCGCTCTGCTGTCGCTGCTCCATCTCCATGTCATGCCGCAGCCCAAGGGGGAACTGCAACTAGAGCCCCCAGGACTGGGAGCAAGTGGTGTTCTCAGAGGCCTTCCTCTAAGAGCCAAAGCCCTGCAAAAGTCCAGCAGCACTCCCTGCACACTTTAACAGCTGCGTAAAGTCTCACAACAAGCCATTACGCAAATAAACTGTACAGGAACCAGCACAAAAGCAAAACATCAAAACTTACCTGAAAGTTGCGTGAGTCCCTTTCAGTAGCACTGGTGAGGGGTGCGGGGGGGGGGGGTCCGTGGTGCAGCTGAATGTCCGTTCAGCTGTGCGTGCTTTGGAGAGGGCTTACATTTTGAGCAGGGAGGTCGAAAATAGCAGGTCGTGCGTCAAATCGGCATTGACGTCATGATCTGACTCATTGCCATTTCTCCAGCGAGCGCAGGCAGCCGCCGCGCTACCGACCTGCCCAAAATGGCGGGCGCCACGGTCCGCGCTGAAAGGGGGCGGAAGCGAGGCGGTCGCCATTTTCCCTCCAAAACTGACCTTATCAGCCGGTGCTAAGGTGCCGAATTTCACGGCCTATCTTTTGCTCCGTTGTATCCCCTTTGATTTCTTTACAGGAATCCTCCTCTTGCACTAAATTTGATTGATACTGACAGCATAATGGTTTTCCATGAGAAGACAGTGACATTGCAAGGTGGACATCCTGCCTAAGTACTGCTGCAAAGTATCTCACTAAAAGGGTCACTTCTAATCCTGAAGCACATTAATCTTGTGCATGGAAAATCTAAAACTGCACCTTTCAGGTCTTTGAATCACAATACGAGGCCACTCGGTCCATCACAGCGTCGCTGACTCTCTGAAAAAGCTATCCACTTAGTAGCAATCCCCAGCCATTTCTCCATAACCATTTTTCAAACATTCCTTTTAAAACCTATTGTGGATTCCGCTTGCATTGCTGTTTCTGGTAGGTAATTCCATGCCAATTCTATTCCAAGATATAGGGCAGTACACAGGGAGCTTTACACTGTATCTGACCCGTGCTGCACCTGCCATGGGAGTGTTTGTGAGACAGTGTAGAGGGAGCTTTACTCTGTATCTAACCCGTGCTGTACCTGCCCTGGGAGTGTTTGATGGGACAGTGTAGACGGAGCTTTACTCTGTATCTAACCTGTGCTGTACCTGTCTTGGGAGTGTTTGATGGACAGTGTAGAGGGAGCTTTACTCTGTATCTAACCCGTGCTGTACCTGCCCTGGGAGTGTTTGATGGACAGTGTAGAGGGAGCTTTACTCTTATCTAACCCGTGCTGTACCTGCCCTAGGAGTGTTTCATGGACAGTGTAGAGGGAGCTTTACTCTGTATCTAACCCGTGCTCTACCTGCCCTGGTAGTGTTTGATGGGCAGTGTAGAGGGAGCTTTACTCTGTATCTAACCCGTGCTGTACCTGCCCTGGGCGTGTTTGATGGGCCAGTGTAGAGGGAGCTTTACTCTGTATCTAACCCATGCTGTACCTGACCTTGGAGTGTTTGATGGGGCAGTGTAGAGGGAGCTTTACTCTGTATCTAACCCGTGCTGTACCTGCCCTGGGAGTGTTTGATGGGACAGTGTAGAGGGAGCTTTACTCTGTATCTAACCCGTGCTGTACCTGCCCTGGGAATGTTTGATGGGACAGTGTAGAGGGAGCTTTACTCTGTATCTAACCCGTGCTGTACCTGCCCTGGGAGTGTTTGATGGGACAGTGTAGACGGAGCTTTACTCTGTATCTAACCTGTGCTGTACCTGTCTTGGGAGTGTTTGATGGACAGTGTAGAGGGAGCTTTACTCTGTATCTAACCCGTGCTGTACCTGCCCTGGGAGTGTTTGATGGACAGTGTAGAGGGAGCTTTACTCTGTATCTAACCCGTGCTGTACCTGCCCTAGGAGTGTTTCATGGACAGTGTAGAGGGAGCTTTACTCTGTATCTAACCCGTGCTGTACCTGCCCTAGGAGTGTTTCATGGACAGTGTAGAGGGAGCTTTACTCTGTATCTAACCCGTGCTCTACCTGCCCTGGTAGTGTTTGATGGGCAGTGTAGAGGGAGCTTTACTCTGTATCTAACCCGTGCTGTACCTGCCCTGGGCGTGTTTGATGGGCCAGTGTAGAGGGAGCTTTACTCTGTATCTAACCCATGCTGTACCTGACCTGGAAGTGTTTGATGGGACAGTGTAGAGGGAGCTTTACACTGTATCTAACCCATGCTGTACCTGACCTTGGAGTGTTTGATGGGGCAGTGTAGAGGGAGCTTTACTCTGTATCTAACCCGTGCTGTACCTGCCCTGGGAGTGTTTGATGGGACAGTGTAGAGGGAGCTTTACTCTGTATCTAACCCGTGCTGTACCTGACCTGGTAGTGATTGATGGGCAGTGTAGAGGGAGCTTTACTCTGTATCTAACCCGTGCTGTACCTGACCTGGGAGTGTTTGATGGGACAGTGTAGAGGGAGCTTTACTCTGTATCTAACCCGTGCTGTACCTGCCCTGGGCGTGTTTGATGGGCCAGTGTAGAGGGAGCTTTACTCTGTATCTAACCCATGCTGTACCTGACCTGGAAGTGTTTGATGGGAGAGTGTAGAGGGAGCTTTACTCTGTATCTAACCCGTGCTGTACCTGCCCTGGGAGTGTTTGATGGGCAGTGTAGAGGGAGCTTTACTCTGTATCTAACCCGTGCTGTACCTGCCCTGGGAGTGTTTGATGGGCAGTGTAGAGGGAGCTTTACTCTGTATCTAACCCGTGCTGTACCTGCCCTGGGAGTGTTTGATGGGCAGTGTATGTATATTGTGTTTTCGTGAGCTCAGATTCCAGGAGCCCATGAGCATAAGCGACCTCTTGGTGTTTCCATTGTTGAATTCAGATTTTGTCAATTGTCACCAGAGATATGGATGCAGTTTTACGTCACATGTGACAGGCAGTTGAATGCAAATATAAATGGTCCTTTGCCCTGCATCAAACACATGCTATTGTAACACAGAAATCAGGTTGTTTTAGGTAACATAGCTGGCCTACACCTGATTGAGGTTTTTCTGTTGAGATGGAGTTTGAAGTAACTGTAACAAAAATGGATGCGTTATTGTTTTAATGCTGGAACTGCTCCCGGTCCAATGTGGGGAAAGGGGCCAGTGATCTCCAGGACTGATTTACATTTGTTTCTTGACTTGTCGATATGTTCTTCCACACTGCACAGACACGAGCAGCAACAAATTACTCAAATAATGAATTAAGTACCCGCTGCTGTACTGTATTAAAACAAGAGCTTTTAAAACCCCTGTAAATACCAACACACCTCTGGGGACACCCTGCAAATACAAGCAGACACCTGGGGACTCCCTGCTAATCACAACACACTCCTGGAGACTCCCTGCAAATACCAACACACTGCTGGGGACACCCTGCAAATACCAACACACTCCTGGAGACTCCCTGCAAATACCAACACACTCCTGGGGACTCTCTGCTAATACCAACACACTCCTGGGGACTCTCTGCTAATACCAACACACTCCTGGAGACTCCCTGCAAATACCAACACAATCCTGGGGACTCCCTGCAAATACCAACACACTCCTGGGGACTCTCTGCTAATACCAACACAATCCTGGGGACTCTCTGCAAATACCAACACACTCCTGGGGCCTCCCTGCAAATACCAACACACTCCTTGGGCCTCCCTGCAAATACCAGCAGACTCCTGGGGACTCCCTGCAAATACCAAGACACTCCTGGGGACTCTCTGCTAATACCAACACACTCCTGGAGACTCCCTGCAAATACCAACACAATCCTGGGGACTCCCTGCAAATACCAACACACTCCTGGAGACTCCCTGCAAATACCAACACACTCCTGGGGACTCTCTGCTAATACCAACACAATCCTGGGGATGCCCTGCAAATACCAACACACTCCTGGGGACTCTCTGCTAATACCAACACACTCCTGGGGCCTCCCTGCAAATACCAACACACTCTTTGGGCCTCCCTGCAAATACCAGCAGGCTCCTGGGGACTCCCTGCAAATACCAAGACACTCCTGGGGACTCTCTGCAAATACCAAGACACTCCTGGGGACTCCCTGTAAATACCAGCAGACTCCTGGGGACTCCCTGCAAATACCAAGACACTCCTGGGGACTCTCTGCAAATACCAACACACTCCTGGAGACTCCCTGTAAATACCAGCAGACTCCTGGGGACTCCCTGCAAATACCAACACACTCCTGGGGACTCTCTTGCAAATACCAACACACTCCTGGGGACACCCTTTAAATACCAACACACTCCTGGAGACTCCCTGTAAATACCAGCAGACTCCTGGAGACACCCTGCAAATACCAACACACTCCTTGGGACTCCCTGTAAATACCAACACACTCCTGGAGACTCCCTGTAAATACCAGCAGACTCCTGGGGACTCCCTGCAAATACCAACACACTCCTGGGGACTCTCTGCAAATACCAACACACTCCTGGGGACTCCCTGCAAATACCAACACACTCCTGGGGACTCCCTGCAGATACCAACACAATCCTGGGGCTCCCTGTAAATACCAACAGACTCCTGGGGACACCCTGCTAATATCAACACACTCCTGGAGACTCCCTACAAATACCAGCAGACTCCTGGGGACTCCCTGCAAATACTAACATGCTCCTGGGACTCTCTGCAAATATCAACACACTCCTGGGGACACCCGGTAAATGCCAGCAGACTCCTGGGGACTCCCTGCAAATACCAACACACTCCTGGAGACTCCCTGCAAATACCAGCAGACTCCTGGGAACTCCCTGCAAATACTAACATGCTCCTGGGACTCTCTGCAAATATCAACACACTCCTGGGGACACCCGGTAAATGCCAGCAGACTCCTGGGGACTCCCTGCAAATACCAACACACTCCTGGAGACTCCCTGCAAATACCAGCAGACTCCTGGGAACTCCCTGCAAATACTAACATGCTCCTGGGACTCTCTGCAAATACCAACACACTCCTGGGGACTCCCTGTAAATACCAACACACTCCTGGGGCCTCCCTGTAAATACCTATACACTCCTGGGGACTCCCTGCAAATACCAACACACTCCTGGGGCCTCCCTGCAAATACCAACACACTCCTGGGGACTCCCTGTAAATACCAACACACATCTGGGGCCTCCCTGCAAATACCAACACACTCCTGGGGACTCCCTGTAAATACCAACACACTCCTGGGGACTCCCTGCAAATACCAGCAGACTCCTGGGGACTCCCTGCTAATACCAACACAATCCTGGGGACTCCCTGCTAATACCAACACAATCCTGGGGACACCCTTTAAATACCAACACACTCCTGGGGACTCCCTGCAAATACCAGCAGACTCCTGGAGACTCCCTTCAAATACCAACACACTCCTGGAGACTCCCTGTAAATACCAACACACTCCTGGGGACTCCCTGTAAATACCAACACACTCCTGGGGACTCCCTGTAAATACCAACACACTCCTGGGGCCTCCCTGCTAATGTCGAGACATTCCAGGATACCTCTTGCAAATATTGACATATTCCAGAAAATTGACATACTCCCAGGTACCCCTGCAAATATTGATACAATCCCAGGTACCCCTGCAAATATTGATACAATCCCAGGTACCCCTGCAAATATTGATACAATCCCAGGTACCCCTGCAAATATTGATACAATCCCGGGTACCCCCTGCAAATATTGATACAATCCCAGGTACCCCTGCAAATATTGATACAATCCTGGGTACCCCCTGCAAATATTGATACAATCCCGGGTACCCCTAGCAAATATTGACACAATCGGGGTAGACCCCTGCAAATATTGACACAATCCGGGATACCCCCCTGCAAATATTGACACAATCCGGGGTACCCCCCTGCAAATATTGACACAATCCCAGATACCCCCTGAAAATATTGACACAATCCGGGGTACCCCTGCAAATATTGACACAATCTGGGGTACCCCACTGCAAATATTGACACAATCCGGGGTACCCCCCCAACCCCTGCAAATATTGACACAATCCGGGGTATCCCCCTGCAAATATTGATACAATCCGGGGTAGCCCCCTGCAAATATTGACACAATCTGGGGTACCCCACTGAAAATATTGACACAATCCGGGGTACCCCACTGCAAATATTAACACAATCCGGGGTACCTCCCCCCCCCCCCCCACCCCCGGCAATATTGACACAATCCGGGGTACCCCCCTGCAAATATTGACACAATCCGGGATACCCCCCTGCAACTATTGACACAATCTGGGGTACCCCACTGCAAATATTGACACAATCCCAGGTATCCCCTGTGAACATTAACACACTTGTCTGAAGGATGGTGTGGGCTACCCGGAGGTAAGCAGTGCTATCATTGCAGGAAAATAGCGTCCAGCAGCACCAGAAAGAAATTGCCCTGGGAAATCAAGAGGCGCTGAAAATTGATGATAGATGGAGGGAAGTGTGATGACATCGATGACCCCTTGGAATTCCCTGGTGGACCCCCCCCCCTAGGAAGCAAGGAACTCATTTGCAAAACGGGTCTAATAAAGGAAACAAAGGCCTTATTGCCCTTTTAAGTGGTGGACCTTTTAAGGATCACTTGGGAACTCTGAAAGGTTTGATTGGAGCCAGACTGTCTGGAGTTGCAGAGGGCTGTATTTCGTTTCGCTTTTGCCTAAGTTCCCTGCATCGAAGGGCCTGTATGGTTAAGTGATTTGTTAGACCAATCGCGGTCCAGCAATTAGTTTGTGACTCCTGTTTATTTGTACCTAAGATGAGTGCAGCTGCAACAACACTCAAGAAGCTCGACACGATCCAGGACAAAGCAGCCCGCTTGATTGGCACCCCATCCACCACCTTAAAGATTCACTCCCTCCACCACCGGCGTACCGTGGCTGCAGTGTGTACCATCTACAAGATGCACTGCAGCAACTCGCCAAGGCTTCTTCGGCAGCACCTCCCAAACCCGCGACCTCTTCCACCTAGAAGGACAAGGGCAGCAGGAGCGTGGGAACACCACCACCTCCAAGTCACACATCATCCTGACTTAGAAGTATATCGCCGATCCTTCATCATCGCTGGGTCAAAATCCTGGAACTCCCTCCCTAACGGCACCGTGGGAGTACCATCACCACACGGACTGCAGCGGTTCAAGAAGGCGGCTCACCACCACCTTCTCAAGGGCAATTAGAGATGGGCAATAAATGCTGGCCTTGCCAGCGACGCCCACATCCCATGAACGATTAAAAAAAAATCTCAGGTGCCGGAAGGACATGTTCGATAGCAGCAATCGTGCAAAAACTTAATTTGCGAGGATAACAAAACAATCTGTTGGTCGGATCAGGACATCGCTTGCTCTGGTGCCAGTGATGTCTCATTGGCCCATATTTTCCGATCCCTACAGGTGTGTACGCATGTGTACCCACCCGTAAGGACCTTGCAAGTGCCGGTTTCAGGCGTGTGAAGCGCATGCGCTGAAAACCAGCACTTCCGATCTGTCAAGAATCCTCTTGACAGATCGCACGCCTGCTCTGGAGAAGGGCCTCTGCCGATGGAGAGTTCCGCTTTCTGCAGAACCTCCGCCCACTGAAAATACTTAAAAATCTTACGCCTGGTAAAAGCAGGCGTAAGGCCTGCTTTTACCAGCATAAGAGTTTAAAAAAAGTTTAAAAAAAATTTCACTTATATATAATTTAAAAATACTTTTAAAAGAGGTAAATTTATTTTTAGCTCCGTAAAAAACTTTAATTTTTTTAACAAAAAATTAGGTTTATGTTTAAAATATTTAATTTAATGTAATTTTAACTAATTTTAAAAACGGGATTTAAAAAAAAATTATATAATGTTTTGGTCATAGAATCATAGAATCATAGAAAGTTACAGCACGGAAGGAGGCCATTTCGGCCCATCGTGTACGCGCCGGCCAACAAAGAGCTATCCAGCCTAATCCCACTTCCCAGCTCATGGTCCATAGCCCTGCAGGTTAGAGCATCCCAAGTGCACATCCAAGTACTTTTAAATGTGGTTAGGGTTCCTGCCTCTACCACCCTTTCGGACAGTGAGTTCCAGACCCCCACAACCCTCTGGGTGAAGAAATTTCCCCTCAAATCCCCTCTAAACCTTCCCCCAATTACTTTAAATCGGTGCCCCTGGTTTTTGACCCCTCTGCTAAGTGAAATAGGTCCTTTCTATCCACTTTATCTAGGCCCCTCATGATTTTATATGCCTCAATAAGGTCTCCCCTCAGCCTCCTCTGTTCCAAGGAAAACAAACCCAGCTTATCCAGTCTTTCCTCATAGCTAAGATTCTCTACTCCCGGCAACACCCTTGTAAATCTCGTCTGTACCCTCTCTGGTGCAATCACATCTTTCCTGTAATGTGGTGACCAGAACTGCACGCAGTACTCTAGCTGAGGCCTAACTAGTGTTTTATACAGTTGAAGCATAACCTCCCTGCTCTTGTATTCTATGCCACGGCTAATAAAGGCAAGCATTCCGTATGCCTTCTTAACCACCTTATCTACCTGGCCTGCTACATTCAGGGATCTGTGGACATGCACTCCAAGGTCCCTTTGTTCCTCGACACTACTCAGTGTCCTACCATTTAATGTGTATTCCCTTTCCTTGTTAGCCCTCCCCAAATGCATTACCTCACACTTCTCCGGATTGAATTCCATTTGCCACTGTTCTGCCCACCTGACCAATTTATTGATATCTTCCTGCAGTCTACAGCTTCCTTCTTCAGTATCAACCACACAGCCGATTTTAGTATCATCTGAAAACTTCTTAATCATGCCCCCTATATTCAAGTCTAGATCATTGATATATACCACAAAAAGCAAGGGACCTAGTACTGAGCCCTGCAGAACCCCATTGGAAACAGCCTTCCAGTCACAAAAACACCCATCAACCATTACCCTCTGCTTCCTGTCTCCGAGCCAGTTTTGAATCCAACTTGACACTTTGCCCTGGATCCCATGGGCTTTTAACTTCGTGACCAGTCTGCCCTGTGGAACCTTATCAAAAGCCTTGCTAAAGTCCATATACACTACATCAAACGCACCACCCTCATCTACCCTCCTTGTTACCTCCTCAAAAAATTCAATCAAGTTTGTCAGACACGACCTTCCCTTAACAAATCCGTGCTGACTATCCTTGATTAATCCGTGTCTTTCTAAATGAAGATTTATCCTGTTCTTCAGAATTCTTTCCAATAATTTTCCCACCACCGAGGTTAGGCTGACTGGCCTGTAATTACTCGGTCTATCCTTTTCTCCCTTTTTAAATAAGGGTACCACATTAGCAGTCCTCCAGTCCTCCGGCACCACACCTGAAGCCGGAGAGGATTGGAAAATGATGGTTAGGGCCTCTGCTATTTCCTCTTTTGCTTCGCTTAACAGCCTGGGATACATTTCATCCGGGCCTGGGAATTTATCCACTTTTAAAGCTGCTAAACCCCTTCATACTTTTGACGGGTCTAAGCTGAGAGACCTGTCAAAAGTATGAAGGGGGATTCCCTTCTTCCATTGGTTCCCCATGGCCCACACTTGTGAACTGCCTGCGCCCCTGAGATACCTGGGCCTCTGCTCATTTCGTAGAGCAGAGGCCCAGGAGTGGAAATGTCCGGACCTCCGGAGCCCTCAGGTAAGGGCGTAGATTTTTTCCAGATTGGAGGCCTCCGCACGCAGGAAGCCTCCGATCGGAAAATATGGGCCATTGTTTTTAGACCACTGACTAGGGTCGCCATCCCTCCAGGACTGCCCTGGAGCCTCCAGGACCTGTTAAATGTTATTCTCCAGGACACTGCAGCCAGCAAACCCTGGGGAGAACAATCATAGGGCAGTTAAAAAAAAAGGTTTGCTTTTTCTCTTCAATGTCTTTGAACACTTTTGTTCAGTAGCTATAAGAAATATTGGCGATATGAGACTAGTTTGTTTGACCGGGCGGGGCGATTGAGGGTGGGAGGTCACGTGATGAAACCTTTAGGAATACGTCTAATCGGAGTTGGCAAACCTAGCGCTGATCCAGACGTTAGTAGCTGGCATGCACAGCCATGAGGCTGGTGTCTGCACTCGAACACAAGGCTACTGAGTCGCAGTGTGACAAATTGGCCGATGTGTGTAGAAACCTCAACTCGCTTACTACACCACTGTCTAAAGCACATCACTTCTGATCATCCACCCGATTAGTACTTAAAAGCAAATAAACTAAATAAGGAGTTCATTCATGAATGTGGTCAGAGACTGAGAGGGACACGTGCATGCTAGCAGAGAGTGATAGTGAGAGATCGCCACACAGATACAGATAGATGGAAAAACAGAGAGAGACCAAAACACAGAAAACAGATACATAGACACATGACAATAGAGGGAGAGATAGAACCAAAAAATGGGAACAATCCGTCAGATAGACAGAGACAGGGCAGAAGGAAAGAAAGAGAAATATACCAACAGAGAATTAGAGATGCCAATAGAGGGAGAAATCAGGCTCGGACTAGGAAGAGAACAAGAGAGAGAATTAGAGAGAAAGATTCATCGATAGGAAAAAAAGACTCAGATTACCTGTGACAGGGAAATAGTGGTTACCTGAAGAGAATAGAGAGTAGAACTTCTGATTGGCCAAGTTCACATATAAACAATTAGTGCGTTCGTAAGGCATTCCTGTGTGCACTATTTTTATGCAGGTGTAAAAATAAATGGGTTAACATCGGCACAAAAATAGCACAGATGGGAATGTAGCACGAGTCTTCATTATAAGACTAATGTCTGCATTGCTGCTCGGAAGTTCCATCCTTAGAACCTCACCACTCGGAGGTTCCATCCTTAGAACCTCACCGCTCGGAGGTTCCATCCTTAGAACCTCACCGCTCGGAGGTTCCATCCTTAGAACCTCACCGCTCGGAGGTTCCATCCTTAGAACCTCACCACTCGAGGGTTCCATCATTAGAACCTCACCACTCAGAGGTTCCATCCTTAGAACCTCACCACTCGGAGGTTCCATCCTTAGAACCTCACCACTCGGAGGTTCCATCCTTAGAACCTCACCACTCGGAGGTTCCATCCTTAGAACCTCACTGCTCGGAAGTTCCATCTTTAGAACTTCATCGCTTGGAAATTCCATCCTGAGAACTTCACTGCTTGAATATTCCATCCTTAGAACCTCACAGCTCGGAAGTTCCACCCTTAGAACTTCACTGCTTGGAAGTTCCACCCTTAGAACTTCACTGCTTGGAAGTTCCACCCTTAGAACTTCACTGCTCGGAAGTTCAATCCTTAGAACTTCACCACTCGGATGTTCCACCCTTAGAACCTCACAGCTCGGAAATTCCACCCTTAGAATCTCACCGCTGGGAAGTTCCATCCTTAGAACCTTATATATAAGATACTGAGCGGGCTCGACAAGGTAGATGCAGAGAGGATGTTTCCCCTCATGGGGGAATCTAGAACTCGGGGGCACAGTTTCAGAATAGAACTGAGATGAGGAGGAATTTCTTCTCTCAGAGGGTCATAAATCTGTGGAATTCTCTGCCCCAGAGAGCCGTGGAGGCTGGGTCATTAAATACATTTAAGGTGGAGATAGATAGATTTTTGAACAATAAGGGAGTCAAGGGTTATGGGGAGCGGGCAGGGAAATGGAGCTGAGCCCAAGATCAGATCAGCCATGTTCTTATTGAATGGCGGAGCAGGCTCGAGGGGCCAAATGACCGACTCCTGCTCCTGTTTCTTATGTTCTTACCACTCGGAAGTTCCATCCTTACTTTGTTGCTCGGAAGTTCCATCCTCTCCTAGAACTTTGCCAATTGTAAGTTTCACCTTGGAACCTCGCTGTTTAGAAGCCCACAGGTGAAATCAGCATGGTTTTCAAAGCAATAGTTCAAGTCTTACAAGGAGACTTTAATACCACATTTCACTTCTCAGGCTTTTAAGTGAGATGCTAGCACTCGGAATTAATGGCAAATTAGCTATCTCGATTGAAAATTGGCCCGTTAATAGGAAGCGGCGGGTGATGATAAATGTGAAGAGTGCAGACACAGTCTCACTGCTGTCTCCTCACGCAACGTCACTGCAGGTTGTGGAGTGACCTTGATGATCACAGGGAGAGAGGTGGGGAATTGAGGTACAGACAGATTGGGAAGGGAAGGGGAAGCAGAGAGAGAAAGAATGATATACACATACACAGAGATGTGTATATATAGAGAGAGATACACACACGATACAGGGAGAAAGAGAGCGAAACGCACATATACAGGAGATACACCCCGGGAATCTCTTCAGAGCTGCTCTTGGTTACACTGCACACTCGGAGAAGGTAACAGTCAGAACAGGAGCAGTTCCAAGGAAATTCCCAGGCTTTGAGGGAGAAGAAAGGACAGAAATGGAAGCCCGCAGACCCACGCATACACTGCACGGGCAACGGAACTGACTGCAAGGTTGTCCGTGTGTTAAAGAACGAACCATCACAAGGTTGTGAATACAGTGAAGGAAGGCATTTTACATTTTAAAAGCCAGTAGACAGGTACAAAAAGCAATCGAAAAGTTTGATGGAATGTTGGCTTTTATCTCGAGGGGGCTGGAATACAAAGGGGAGGAAGTTATGGTTCAGGTGTTTGGAGTCTGAGTCAGACCCCATCCGGAGTAATTGCGTTCAGTTCTGGGCAGCGCACTCAGGAAGGACGTATCGGCCTTGGAGGGGATGCAGTGCAGATTCGCCAGAATGATTCCGGGGCTTAGAGGGTTAAATTATGGAGCCAGGACGCATAAACATTGACCATGGAGGCTTGTGGCTAGTATGATCCGGCTGTAGTTATGCCTTGTTTCCCCATTCTCACTCACAGGTATACATACAAGCACATGACCATTACACACTGTGAGCTAGGCCCGGACTTTGTGCGAGAGTGTAAGACGGGCGGTAACGAGTCAGCAGCCCCTTTTACGTCCCTCCAGTGGAAATAAAAATCGGGAGAGATGCAGCACAGGCTGCCAGCTCGCTATCACCCGTTTCACCCCATCGTTCAAAGTCAAGGTTTGGTCCCCGAGTGTCTCAGAATGTAAGGAGTTGGAGCCTGCATTCGAAGGAATGACGATAGCAAAATACTGCGGACGCTGGAAATCTAAAATAACAACAGAAAATGCTGGAAACACTCAGCAGGCCAGGCAGCATCCATGGAGAGAGAAACAGAGTTAACGTTTCAGGTCGGGGACCCTTCGTCAGAGCTGGAGAAGGTTAGAGATGTAACAGATTTTAAGCAGGTGCAGAGGCAGGGAAAGGGAGAGGGGGAGGGGAGGAAGGAATTGAAGGCACGGTCTCTGCTAGGATTGAACTCAGGAGAGATTAAATGCTGCAAATGGGGATGGCAGAATCATCAACAGCTGCCGCCTGAAAAAATGGGGGCTGGGGTTATAGTCTGAAATTGTTGAACTCAATGTTGAGTCCAGAAGGCTGTAAAGTGCCTAATCGAAAGATGAGGTGCTGTTCCTCGAGCTTACGTTGAGCTTCATTGGAACAGTGTAAGAGGCCGAGGACCGAGAGGTCAGAGTGGGAATGGAGCGGCGAATTAAAGCGACAGTCGACCGGAAGCTCGGGGTCACCCTTACGGACTGAACGGAGGTGTTCCGCAAAGCGGTCACCCAATCTGCGTTTGGTCTCCCCAATGTAGAGGAAACCACATCGTGAGCAGCGAATACAGTATACTAAATTGCAAGAGGTACAAGTAAATCGCTGATTCACCCGGAAGGGGTGTTTGGGGCCCTGGAGAGTGGGAAGGGAGGAGGTGAAAGGGCAAGTGTTGCATCTCCTGCGCGTGCACGGGAAGGTGCCGTGGAGAGGGGAGGGGCTGTTGGGGGTGATTGAGGAGTGGACCTCAAGATCTAAGGAATGATCTTCTTCTGTTATTCTAGACCCGCCAGTGTTGCCGAGCACACAGCGCCTCACGGCAACCACAGGTCGGTCCCCCCAGTATTTGAAGATGGTGAGCAGGAGGAGCATTGTCAACAACAACAACTTGTATTTCTATAGCGCCTTTAACGTAGTAAAACGTCCCAAGGCGCTTCACAGGAGTATTTTAAGACAAAAAGTTTGACATCGGTCCACATAAGGAGAAATTAGGGCAGGTGACCAAAAGCTTGGTCAAAGAGGTAGGTTTTAAGGAGCGTCTTAAAGGAGGAAAGAGAGGTATCGAGGCGGAGAGGTTTAGGCAGGGAATATCAGAGCTTGGGGCCTCGGGACAGGGAGTGCAGCGTTTATCGGCACAGGGAGTGCAGCGGGTCAAGGAGGAGGTCCACCATCACCTCCCCAGGCCCATTAGGAATGGACCACAAAGGCAGCTTTGCAAACATTGCCCGCATTCACGCAACAAATTAAAAAAACATTCAATTTGCTGTGTGCAAGTGAGGAACAACAAATGGTGATGCCAAAGAGAGAGATAGAGAGAGACGTGCATTTATATAGCGCCTTTCACGGCCGCAGGACGTCCCAAAGCGCTTTACAGCCAATGAAGCACTTTACTGAAGTGCGGTCACTTTTTGCAATGTGGGAAACGTGGCAGCCAATTTGCGCACAGCAAGGTCCCGCAAACAGCAACGTGATAATGACCCAGATAATCTGAGGGATATTTTACGCCCACCCGAGAGGGCAGTCAGGGGGCCTCGATTTAACTCCTCATCCGAAGGGCGGCCACCTCCGACAGTGCAGCGCTCCCTCAGCACTGCACTGGGAGTGTCAGCCGAGGTTTTTTGTGCTCGAGTCATTCTGGAGCGGGGACTCGAATCCACGACCTTCTGGCTCAGAGGCGAGAGTGCTGCCCTACAAAAGTTTTAATGGATGGGTGGGGTGTGGGGAAGGGGAGTTTCTACCCCGGGTGCAGGGGGAGGGTTTGGGGCCTGAAGATTTTTGACACTCCCAAGAATTGCTAATGAGGCTTGTTCACGCCCACTCTCAACAATTAAAAACGGGCCTGTTCGAAATGCAGAGTAGTGAGCGCACAGCAAGATCCCACAAGCGGCCACGAGGAGCACGGGCCCGCTTTCCGAGCTTGTTTCCCCTGGCTGGGGTGTCTGGAGCTAGGGGGCCACAGTCTCAGGATAAGGGGTAGCCCATTTAAGACCGAGATGAGGAAGAATTTCCTCACTCAGAGGGTTGTGAATCTTTGGAATTCTCTGCCCCAGAGGGCTGTGAATGCTGAGTCACTGAGTATATTCAAGGCTGAGAGAGATAGATTTTTGGACTCCAGGGGAATCGAGGGATATGGAGATCGGGCGGGAAGGTGGAGTTGAGGTGGATGATCAGCCATGATCTTACTGAACGGCGGAGCAGGCTCGAGGGGCCGAATGGCCTACTCCTGCTCTTATTTCTTATGTTCTTTCCTGATGGACTGAAGGGTGACCTCCGGCCCCCCCCCATACTCTGTGAAAGACAAAATCTTGGTAACACTGGGCTGCTGAGTCCTGCTGCTGTTGACGCGTGGTCGGAAAAGGAAGTGAAAGTGGTCACTCTGCTGATCCCTGAGTCACTACCCCGGTCTTTCTGTGGGCAGCACGTTGGATGATACCACAGATGTTCTCTGTAAATACAACAAGAACAAATCGCATTTATATAGCGTCTTTGACGTAGTCAAGACGTCCCAAGGTGCTTCACGGGAGCGATTTACAGACAAAATTTGACACCGAGCCACCAGAAGGAGATATTAGGGGAAATTACCAAAAGCTTGGTCGAAGTAGGTTTTAAGGAGCATCTTAAGAAAGAAAGACTTGCATTTATATCGCGCCTTTCACGACCACCGGACGTCCCACGGCGCTTTACAGCCAATGAAGTACTTTTGGAAGTGGAGTCACTGTTGTAATGTGGGAAACGCGGCAGGACAATTTGCGCACAGCAAGCTCCCACAAACAGCAGTGTGATAATGACCCAGATGTTAGGGTTTTTTTTTTTGTTATGTTGGTTGTTAAAGGAGGAGAGAGAGGCGGAGAGGTTTCGGGAGGGAATTCCAGAGCTTGGGATCCAGGCAGCTGAAGGCACGGCCGCCAATGGTGGAGCGGTTAAAATCGGGGATGCTCAAGGGGGCAGAATTAGAGGGACGCAGATATCTCGGGGGGCGGGGAGGTTGTAGGGCTGGAGAAGGTGACAGAGATAGGGAGGGAGCGAGGCCATGGAGTAGGGTGACCATGTTTTCTAAACCGAATCCGGGGACACGTGGGGTGGGAGCACAGTAAAGTAGTGAGGCAATTTTTTTTAGAGGCCTATATTTTAACAGTTGCCCATATACACTACAAATACAAAACAAAAGTGCATATAATTACCGCGGATGTGTCGTCACACTACTAAAGCACGTTCAGACACCGTTTATAACTAATACAATAACACTGTGCGGGAACGTCAGTTTTTCGTACCCACTGTCTACACGGCCGAGTCGGAAAATTCTTTCTTCACATCACTGCCCAAGTCATTTATTTCCCTCCCTCTCCCTTATGGACCTCCATGAAATTTGACCACATTTTTGATCACTCCTCCAAATTTCACCTTCTTGGGATAGATTGGAAAATGTTGATGTACAAAGGGACCTGGATGTCCTTATACACCAGTCACTGAAAGCAAACATGCAGGTGCAGCAAGCAGTTAGGGAGGCAAATGGTATGTTGGCCTTTATTGCAAGAGGATTTGAGTACAGGAGCAAGGATGTCTTACTACAGTTATACAGGGCCTTGGGGAGACCACACCTGGAGTACTGTGTGCAGTTTTGGTCTCCTTACCTAAGAAAGGATATACTTGCCATAGAGGGAGTGCAGCGAAGGTTCACCAGACTGATTCCTGGGATGGCAGGACTGTCGTATGAGGAGAGATTGGGTCGACTAGGCCCGTATTCACTAGAGTTTAGAAGAATGAGAGGGGATCTCATTGAAACTTATAAAATTCTGACAGGGCTAGACAGACTGGATGCAGGGAGGATGTTTCCCCTGGCTGGGGGGTCTAGAACGAGGGGTCACAGTCTCAGGATACGGGGTAGGACATTTAGGACTGAGATGAGGAGAAATTTCTTCACTCAGAGGGTGGTGAACCTGTGGAATTCTCTACCACAGAAGGCTGTGGAGGCCAAGTCACTGAAGAAGGAGATCGATAGATTTCTAGACACAAAAGGCATCAAGGGATATGGGGAGAGATCGGGAATATGGTATTGAGATAGAAGATCAGCCACGATCATATTGAATGGCGGAGCAGGCTCGAAGGACCGAGTGGCCGACTCCTGCTCCTATTTTTCTATGTTTCTATGTTTCTTTGGCTTAGTGTCCATTTTTTTGATTATGCATCTGTGAATGACCTTGAAATCTGGGAACGGGGGTGAGGGGGGCGGTGGGAAAGCACAATGTTTGTTCAGTGAAGGGTAAATGCTGGCAGGGACTGGTTGGGCCCAATGGCCTGTTTCCGTGTTGTATTTCACTGTAAAGAGCGGATTCCTCACTCCCTGCACGGGACCTCCCAGGGAACATTACTGAGTTCTGGGAAAGGTCCCACAGCAAACGTGGAACCGGGCTGTCCCACCTTTCCAAAACTGACTGGCCGACCCGCCGTCTAATCCCAGTGCTGACTGGTTGACCCGCCGTCTAATCCCAGCGCTGGCTGGCCGACCTGCCGTCTAATCCCAGCGCTGACTGGCTGACCCACCGTCTAATCCCAGCACTGACTGGCCGACCCAGCGTCTAATCCCAGCGCTGACTGGCTGACCCGCCGTCTAATCCCAGCACTGACTGGCCGACCCACCGTCTAATCCCAGCGCTGACTGGCTGACCCGCCGTCTAATCCCAGCGCTGACTGGCCGACCCGCCGTCTAATCCCAGCACTGACTGGCTGACCCGCCGTCTAATCCCAGTGCTGACTGGCTGACCCGCCGTCTAATCCCAGCGCTGACTGGCTGACCCGCCGTCTAATCCCAGCGCTGGCTGGCCGACCCGCCGTCTAATCCCAGCGTTGACTGGCTGACCCGCCGTCTAATCCCAGCACTGACTGGCCGACCCACCGTCTAATCCCAGCACTGACTGGCTGACCCACCGTCTAATCCCAGCACTGACTGGCTGACCCACTGTCTAATCCCAGCGTTGAATGGCTGACCCACCGTCTAATCCCAGCACTGACTGGCTGACCCGCCGTCTAATCCCAGCGTTGACTGGCTGACCCGCCGTCTAATCCCAGCGCTGACTGGCTGACCAGCCATCTAATCCCAGCGCTGGCTGGCCGACCCGCCGTCTAATCCCAGCACTAACTGGCCGACCCGCCGTCTAATCCCAGTGCTGACTGGCCGACCTGCCGTCTAATCCCAGCGCTGACTGGCTGACCCGCCGTCTAATCCCAGCGCTGACTGGCCGACCCGCCGTCTATTTGTTTCTCCCTCGGCCCCGTGATCCGCCCCACGGTCCGACGTTCAGGTTCACTCGCCCCAACCGGCTCTTCGACAGAAGCTGCCTGAGACTTCCTGGCATCGTGGCCCGGTCCAGGAAGGAGCCGAATGACTGCCTCGCGTGGCAGCGACCGTTCTCAGGCTCGCCGTCCATGGACTCATCCACTCACTTCCAGCCACAGGGAGTTGGGTGGTCTGCTGGATCCCAGCATCTCGGCCAAGGCATTTATTCAATGGCCGGTGTTTGTGCTTCAGTCCTTCAAAGCGGCAGCACATTTCTGGCATTGCTTCACTAATTTCCCCGTTCTTTTTGCTGTGCTTTATATGCAATCCCTATCACACCCCCCGCCCCCCCCGTGGGAAATGGGAAAACCCGCCCAGTGAGGGGCGGCCCCTCAGCGACCAATCAGATTCACGTTTTCACATCACCAGCCAATGAGATGAAAGACTTGCATTTTTTATATCGCGACTCCCGGACGTCCCGAAGCGCTTTACAGCCAATGAAGCACTCTTTGAAGTGTGGTCACTGTTGTAATGTGGGAAATGTGGCAGCCAATATGCGCACAGCAAGCTCCCACAAACAGCGATGTGATAATGACCAGATAATCTGTTTTTGTTATGTGGATTGAGGGATAAATATTGGGCAGGACACTGGGGAGAACTCCCCTGCTCTTCTTCGAAATAATGCCGCGGGATTTTTTACGTTCACCTGAGAGAGCAGACGTGGTTTAATGTCTCATCCAAAAGACGGCACTTCTGACAGTGCAGCACTCCCTCAGCACTGCGCTGGAGTGTCGGCCTAGCTTTATGCGCTCAAAGTCCCTGGAGTGAGACTTGAACCCACAACCTTCTGACTCAGAGGCGAGAGTGCTACCCACTGAGCCACAGCTGACACAGCTGCGTTAAATGTCCCCGGGGTCCGGCTCACACGGACAACACCGCCCTCACACCTCCTACACAAATGCAGCCAACCTCAACCTCCTTTGCTCTATTGAAAACAAATCCAGCTTCTCCAACCTGTCCTTGTAGCTAAGATCCCCCCAAACCCGGAACCATTCTGGTAAATCTCCTCTGCACCCTCTCGAGGGCCTTCGCATCCTTCCGAAAGTGCGGAGCAAGTTTTGGATGAGCTGAAGTTTACCGAGGGTGGAAGGAGGGAGATTGGCCAGGAGAGCATTGGAATAGTCGAATCCGAAGGTAGCAAAGGCATGGATGAGCTGAGGCAGTGGCGGAGGGAGGCGATGTTACAGAGGTGGAAATAGGCGGTCCTAGTGATGGAGCGGATATGGGGTCGGAAGCTCAGCTCAGCGTCAAATAGGACCCCAATGTTGTGAAAGGTCTCGTTCAGCCTCAGACGATGGCCCAGGGAGAGCGATGGAGCCGAAGGCTGGAGAACGGAGTTTGTGATGGGGACAGACGACAATGGCTTCGGCCTTCCCAATATTTAATACCAGCCTGGAAGGAGATAGAAAATTTAGAGGAAGTAGGTGGCGTTAGGCAACACTGGCAGTGCCATCTACAGGGCAGTGGTCAACTACAGGTGCCCTTGAGGCAGATGGCATGGCCCAGCGATTACTTCATTGCTGGCCCGGAGGCCCAGGAGGCAGTCCATTTCCTGATGGGCCTGGGCAGTCCAGCTCTCGTTTCCCTGACATGCCCGATGCCCGCTTTGATCTTCTTTGTGCCCTTGCCTAAAATCCTGTGGTAGGGCTCCCAACTTACAAAATGGCCGCCTGAACAAGCGGCAGTGGAGGGCGGGGGGCAATTTTAACCGAACTGGCCGGGCGGGAATCCCACGGGATCAGAGAGGGGGGAGGGGGAGGAGGGGGCGGGGAATGTCGGTTTTACACCCCGCCCAATATTTGTGAAGGAATAAGCCATATAACCTATTTAGAAAAATACGCTATCTTATGAAAGAATTCCGGCCTTATTCAAACATGACAAACTGGGTTTGGAAATTTAGAAGCCTAACTATGAAATAGCTATGAAAGAATTCTGGCTATTGAGATAAGACAGTTGTTGACCCTGAATAAATAACCTTATTGAAACAGAAGGTGCATGGCTCCGACAGGCTGACCTTTTGGGAACAAAACAATGGTTGTCTTGTTGGGGTGTCATCGACCTGGGGCGTTAACTCTGTTTCTCTCTCCACGGATGCTGCCTGGCCTGCTGAGTTTTTCCAGCATTTTCTGTTGTTATTTCGGATTTCCAGCATCCGCAGTATTCTGCTATCGTAATGGTTGTCTTGTAGATGGTACACACTGCAGCCACGGTACGCCGGTGGTGGAGGGAGTGAATGTTTAAGGTGGTGGATGGGGTGCCAATCAAACGGGATGCTTTGTCCTGGATGGTGTCGAGCTTCTTGAGTGTTGTTGGAGCTGCACTCATCCAGGCAAGTGGAGAGTATTCCATCACACTCCTGATTTGTGCCTGGTAGATGGTGGAAAGGCCTTGGGGGGATACAGTACTGGAGATGGTAATATAGTGGTTATGTTACTGGACTAGTAATCTAGAGGCCTGGACTCGTGATCCAGAGACACTTAGTTCAAATCCCATGGCAGCTGGGGAATTTAAATTCAGTTAATTAAATAAATCTAGAATAAAAAAAGCTAGTATCAGTACTGGTAAATATGAACTACCGGATTGTCGTAAAAACCCATCTGGTTCACTAATGTCCTTTAGGGAAGGAAATCTGCCGTCCTTACCTGGTCTGGCCTATATGTGACTCCAGACCCACAGCAATGTGGTTGACTCTTAACCGCCCTCTGAAATGGCCGAGTGAGCCACTCAGTTGTACCAAACCGCTACAAAGAAGACCGATTGCAGGGGTTCAAGAAGGCCTTCTCATCCTTAGGGACGGGCAATAAATGCTGGCCTTGCCAGTGACGCCCACATCCCAGGAATGAATAATTTAAAAAAGTGCAGAGAAACTATTTCCTCTGGTGGGGGAACCAAGAAAGAGGGGACATAATCTTAAAATTAGAGCTGGACCGTTCTGGAGGGAAATCAGGAAGCACTTTTGCACACAAAGTGTGGTAGAACATCTGGAACTGTCTCCCCCAAAAGGCTGTGGATGCTGGAGACAGATGACCCTCCACGTTGAACCCCACACTTTTACCCAATCGATCAATGTCCCTTTGCAACTTTCTGGCCCCCTCTGCGCCATTTACCGTCCCACCTAACCTGGCGAGACCATCCCGACGACATACACACACACACCTAGAAACATAGACATAGAAACTAGGAGCAGGAGTAGGCCATTCGGCCCGTCGAGCCTGCTCCACCATTCAATATGATCATGGCTGATCATCCAAATCCAGTACCCTGTCCCTGCCCTCTCACACAGAATCCCCACATCGAGCCTGCACCGATCCCACCCTATCCCCGTAACCCCACGTATTTAATTCCCCCTAACATATCCCATCCTATCCCCATAACCCCACATATTTAATCCCCCCCTAACACTAAGGGTCAATTTATCATAGCCAAATCAACCTAACCCGCACATTTTTGGACTGTGGGAGGAAACCGGAGCACCCGGAGGAAACCCACGCAGACACGGGGAGAATGTGCAAACTCCACACAGACAGTCACCCGAGGCCGGATTCGAACCCGGGTCCCTGGCGCTGTGAAGCACCAGTGCTAACCACTATGCCACCGTGTTGCCCTCCTCTGCACATTGACAACTGCGTCAATTGCTTTTGCTTTTTGCAGCGGAGCTGTCTTTATAAAAAGCAGCCGAAAAATAAACCCGACCCACCCCTTTAATAGGACTGGCGCTGTTCCCCTTTAAGTGAAGGCGGGCTTTCTTGTTAGCTGCCAGCCCTTAGAACGACACTATAACAACCTGCCAGTCTTGTTCCAGTTAAATAAGAGTCGACTGGTCCTACCCACTTCACGCTGTAAATGTCGACAAGTGGCTGATTAAAACCATTTAGATTTATATACGGAGAACGACTGCCAGGGAGGCAGTGAGGATGCCCTGCTCTAATTTGACTCCTATGAATATGTAATTAATCTAATTTCCATCTCTATTATCATTTAAAATCCTATAATCACCACACTTTACTGGTGTAATTGCTTTTTAATTAGCTGCTTTAATTGTCGTAATTGCTCTAATTGTCAAGGCTCAGGGCTGCCGATGCTAAGTGGTGGGTAATTCATTTGAGCTCGTTTCTGCCTGTCTGTGTTGTCTTGTTTTTCTCCCTGCGATCTTCTGCCCCCTTCCTCTCCTCGCTGTTGGCAGGTTCAGGTGGAGCCCTCAAGGGCCTCGCCCCTGCTCGGGCTGTGAGTGGCGGCATATTTGGTCACGGCGGGGGTCGCAGTCAACCTGATTCTGTCCTCCCCTTCTATACGCAAAACAAACATCCAAAGCATAGACACAGACACTCACGCATAGATGCACACACACATAGACGCACGCTGTTTGTGGGAGCTTGCTGTGCGCAAATTGACTGCTGCATTTTCTATATTATAACAGTGACTACACTTCAAAAGTACTTCATTGCCTGTAAATTGGTTTGGGACGTCCTGAGGTCGTGAAAGACGCTATATAAATGCAAGTCTTTCTTTCTTTCACACACACAGACACAGACTCACACACACAGACACACACAGACACAGACACACACTCACACACACAGACACAGACACACACTCACACACACAGACACAGACACACACTCACACACAGACACACACAGGCACAGACACAGCCTCATGCACACAGACACGCACTCAACACACACAGACAGACATAAACACACAGGTACACACAGACACACACACACACAGACACACACAGACACGCACACACACACACAGACACACACAGACACGCACACACACACACAGAGACACACACACACACAGACACACACAGACACGCACACACACATGCACACACAGAAACACACACGCACACACGCACACACACACAGACTCACACACACACACACACACTCACACACACAGACTCACACACACACAGACACTCACAGACACAGAGACTCACACACACACAGACACTCACAGACACAGAGACTCACACACACACAGACACTCAGACACAGAGACTCACACACACAGACGTGCACACACACACACACAGACGTGCACACACACACACAGACACATACAAACAAACAGAGACTCACATACACACGCACACACACACATTCTAACTGTGGGGTGGAGGGGGATCACTGGATAGGGAGCAGGGGCGGTAAACCCTGGCTGATTTTTCTCCTTCCCAAGTCAGGGGCACTGAGGCCAATTGTAGCAACTCTGATCACCGTTGCCTCGGCTGGGATCAACTAACTCAGCATAGAGCAGAGCTGGAACCCGGATCGTCCCGGGATCTGTGGCTCAGTGGCAGACTGCAGGGTGCAGGGCAGAGTGAGGGGCTCATGGCTCGGGCTCTGAGGTTTGTCTTGCTGTTGATGAAAATTGATTGTAATCTCTCGTAGCCAACACCTCCATGTCAGTACGTGGAAGGAACGGACTTCTGTTAAAGAGACGGGGAAAAATTCGGTCCCGCCCATTTTGGGGCGCTAATTATCGCCTCCGACTGCAAAATTCGCCTCTATCGCCCCCCTGGAGGTGATTTGAGCGCTAAATCAGGCGCTACACACCTCTCTTAAGGCGCAAACATCAGGGAGCGAGGCGCTACCTCAGAACGCTACCGAAGTTCAGGCGATGCCAGTTACCATGGAAGCCAGACAGACTGGCGCCATCCAGTTCTTAAAGGGGAGGGGCCATCTTGCTGGCCAGTCACACCCTGCTTATTGCAGCCTTGAATCTCGGCCTGGAGAGACCTCAAAAGCAATTGTGTTGGAAGCACTAATGGATAGGCCCAGGGAAAGAGCGCGGCGCTTAGGAACCTCAAAAGTGGTGCTGAGGGCCAAATCTCCTTAGGACAGCGGTAAAGCCAAAAGTTTTGCCGACAAGAAAAGGCAGGAAGCGCCCGCCTTTAAATAGCGCTCCCCCAGCCCCTTCCCGACTTGAAAACGTTCCCCTCTACCTGTCGTTCCCAGCGGCAGGCGCTAAGGCAAAGGACGCGACTCAAAATCCGGTCTGGGGCGCTACCGGGGCATTGCACGCTTGACTGATGTCACAATCTGCGGGCGCAGGAGATCGTGGCGGTAGTGTATAGCACCGCCGCAAAACGACTGGTCAATTTCGCGAGCGCCGCTAAAATCGTTGCGCTCGGGCGCTAAGTTCCGAGCGCCCCATTAAAGCCCCCCAGAGGCGCTAATGGGAGGCGCTAACCAACCGAATTTTTCCCCCTCTAGACTTTTGATGTCTGGTTGACATAATTTAGAAATTACCGAAATCCCACTCACAAAGAAAAAAACTTACATTTATACAGCACCTCTCACAACCTCAGGACATCCCAAAGTGCTTTACAGCCAATGAATTATTTTTGAAGTGTAGTCACTGTTGTAATGTAGGAAACGCGGTGGCCAATTTGCACACAGCAAGATCCCACAGACAGCAATGTGATAATGACCCAGATCATCTGTTTCAGTTAAGCAGCCTGCTTGATTGGCACCCCATCCACCACCTTAAACATTCACTCCCTCCACCACTGGCGTACCGTGGCTGCAGTGTGTACCATCTACAAGATGCACTGCAGCAACTCGCCAAGGCTTCTTCGGCAGCACCTCCCAAACCCGCGACCACTTCCACCTAGAAGGACAAGGGCAGCAGGCGCATGGGAACACCACCACCTCCAAGTTCCCCTCCAAGTCACATACCATCCTGACTTAGAAGTATATTGCTGATCCTTCATTGTCGCTGGGTCAAAATCCTGCAAATCCCTCCCTAACAGCACTGTGGGAGCACCTTCACCCCACGGACTGCAGCGGTTCAAGAAGGCGGCTCACCACCACCTTCTCAAGGGCAACTAGGGATGGGCAATAAATGCCGGCCTTGCCAGCGATGCCCAGATCCCATAAGCGAATAAATAACAAAAATGCTGGTTGAGGGATAAATATTGGCCAGGAGAACTCCCCTGCTCTTCTTCGAAATAGTGCCGTGGGATCCTTTGCATTGACTTGAGAGGGCAGAGGTCTCATCTGAACGACACAACTTCTGACAGTGCAGCACTCCCTCAGCACTGCACTGGGAGTGTCAGCCTAGATTATGTGCTCAAATCTCTGGGGTGGGATTCTGAACCCACGATCCTTCTGACCCAGCGACGAGAGTGTGACCAAATGCTGAATGCCTCACATGGTCAGCAGAAAGCCACTAATCTGGTCCGATCTGGATGACGACAGCCCGAGCGTAAACAACTGGCGAAAAGGGGTGAAGGCCGGATTCTCACCCGGAGTCGTGCCCACTCCCTCCCCTGAACTCAAGCGGATGCGGCTGGCAAAACCGGTCCAGGAGCCCGCTCCGCCAGATTCTCACTCTCCCTCCCGCCCCCTCCACAAACAACCCCCACCAACAGTTCCGAAATGTTCCACGAAGGAGCGATGCCCAGTTACGGGTGGGCATGACCAACGGGCGTGGAAATGTTGGCAATGTGCCATTTGCAGCCTAGCATGCCCCGGGTACTATCGAAGTGTGATCCTGGCGTCCAGCATTGCTGTGACACACTGAGGGAGGTCATTTAAACCTCAACAAGAAAACCCATGTAAAAATGCTGCCCATCAATTTTCACTCCATGTTGCTATGAACCAGCTTCTCCCTCATGTATAAATCCATGTTTTTTTTTAAGGTTTGCCAACTTTGATTGGACGCATTCCTGAAGATTGCATCACATGACCTCCCACCCGGCCCATTCCTCCATCGCCAATATTTTTATAACTAAAAAGATTTTTCTCCTTGGGTTTTCTCACAGCAGTGTTGAGGAGCTTTCAAGTGTCAGCCAGTGTCTCAGTGGGCAGCATTCCCGCCTCTGGGTCAGAAGGTCATGGGTTCAAGTCCCGCTCCAGAGCGCAAAATCCAGGCTGACACTCCCAGTGCAGTGCTGAGGGAGCGCTGCACTGTCAGAGGTACCGTCTTTTGGATGAGACGTTAAACCGAGGCCCCGTCTGCTCTCTCAGGTGGGCGTAAAAGATCCCAAGACACTATTTCGAAGAAGAACGACATCAGTAAAACTGATTATCCGGTCATTACCACATTGCTGTTTGTGGGAGCTTGCTGTGCGCAAATTGGCTGCCACATTTCCCACATTACACCTCAAAAGTACTTAATTGGCTGTAAAGCACTTTGGGATGTTGTGAAAGGCGCTATATAAATGCAAGTCTTTCTTTTATTTCCTGGACACTGCAGGAGGGTTGGCAACCCTAATTGTTCCCATTAACCAGCATATCTCCCATGTTTAAATCCATGTTCCCATTAACCAGCATATCTCCCATGTTTAAATCCATGTTCCCATTAACCAGCATATCTCCCATGTTTAAATCCATGTTCCCATTAACCAGCATATCTCACATGTTTAAATCCACGTTCCCATTAACCAGCATATCTCCCATGTTTAAACCCGTGTTCCCATTAACCAGCATATCTCCCATGTTTAAATCCATGTTCCCATTAACCAGCATATCTCACATGTTTAAACCCGTGTTCCCATTAACCAGCATATCTCACATGTTTAAATCCGTGTTCCCATTAACCAGCATATCTCACATGTTTAAACCCGTGTTCCCATTAACCAGCATATCTCCCATGTTTAAATCCATGTTCCCATTAACCAGCATATCTCACATGTTTAAATCCGTGTTCCCATTAACCAGCATATCTCACATGTTTAAATCCATGTTCCCATTAACCAGCATATCTCCCATGTTTAAATCCATGTTCCCATTAACCAGCATATCTCCCATGTTGTAACAGCACTGAGAATAGCCCTTTCCAAGCCTACAGGCCCCACAAAGTTCAACCAGAACTAACTAGCAAATAAGAATGAAGTGCATTGCAGATGCACCATATAATTCCCGGCATTTTAGAGCATTATCATGTAATTAAGAAAACCACATAGGAATTACAATGTGGAAACGGGCCATTCGGCCCATCCAGTCCATGATGGCCATTATCCTCCACACACGCAGTAGCCCTAAAAAAAAGAAACGAAAGATGTGCATTTATACGGCGCCTTTCATGACCGTAGGACCTCCCAAAGCGCTTTACAGCCAAGGTACTTTTTGAAGTGTAGTCACTGTTGTAATGTAGGAAACGCGGCAGCCAATTAATGACCAGATAATCTGCTTTATTAGTGTTGTTGATTGAGGGATAACTATTGGTCCCAGGACACCGGGGATAACTCCCCTGCTCTTCTTCGAAATAGTGCCCGTGGGATCTTTTATGTCCAAATGAGAGAGCAGGCGGGGGCCTTGGTTTAATGTCTCATCCGAAAGACGCCACCTCTGACAATGCTGCACTCCCTCAGCACTGCACTGGAGCGTCAAGTCCCTGGAGTGGGACTTGAACCCACAACCTTCTGACTCAGAGGTGAGTGTGCTACCAACTGACAACGTGGCTCCAGGCTCACTCACGTGGTACATATTCCCTCAGTACTGCACTGGGAGTGTCAGCCTCGATTTTGACAGCCTACAACCCACAACCTTCTGACTCAGAGGTGAGAGTGCTTCCAACTCAGGGAGCCATGGCTGACACATAATCCCATGAGCCTGCTGTATTCACATATCTCTTTAGCTGGAATACTGTGTGCAGTTCTGGTCGCCACACTATAGGAGGGATGTGACTGCATTAGAGAGGGTGCAGAGGAGATTCACCAGGATGTTACCTGGGCTGAAGCGCTTCAGCTATGAAGAGAGACTGGACAGGCTGGGGTTGCTTTCCTTAGAGCAGAGAAGGCTGAGGGGGGACCTGATTGAGGTGTACAAAATTATGAGGGGCATAGATAGGGTAGATAGAAAGAAACTTTTCCCCTTAGTCGAGGGGTCGGGTCAATAACCAGGGGGCATAGTTTCAAGGTAAGGGGCTTAGAGGGGATTTGAGGAAAAACTTTTTCACCCAGAGGGTGGTTGGAATCTGGAACTCACTGCCTGAAAGGGTGGTAGAGGCAGGAACCCTCACAACATTCAAGAAGCATTTAGATGAGCACTTGAAACGCCATAGCATACAAGGCTACGGACCAAGTGCTGGAAAATGGGATTAGAATAGACAGGGCTTGATGGCCGGCGCGGACACGATGGGCCGAAGGGCCTCTTTCTGTGCTGTATAACTCTATGGGGGAAAAATTAGGTCGCGCCCCGTTTGGGGCGCAAATATCGTCTGGACGCAAATATTAGCGCCTGGCGCTAATTATCGCCACTGACTGGAAACTTCACTTTTACCGCCCCGGGAGGTGAGTGGAGCGCTAAATCAGGCGCTGCACACCTGTCTTAAGGCGCAAAGGCCGAGCAGTGAGGCGCTAACTCAGCGCGCGAGCGCAGCGCAGCTGCTGCCAGTTAGCGAGGGAACACAGACACACTGGCGCCGGCCACTTCTTAAAGCGGGGGGGGCCAACTTGCTCCCCAGCCACACCCTGCTCATTGCAGCCTTGAATCTCGGCCTGGAGAGACCTGTGAATCCATTTTGCTGCCAAGGATGGAGAGGGTGAGAGAACGAGCTCATCGCTTCACCGAGCGGGCCTTGGATGCTCTGATTGGCGCGGTGGAGCGCAGAAGATGTATACTCTTCCCTGAGAGTGGCAGGAGGCCTTTGCCACGCGAGTACAGAAGAGTGTGGAGGGAGGTGGCTCAGAGCGTCTCCTCCAGGAGCATGGTGCCCAGGACCCATACTCAATGCCGCAAAAAGTTCAACGACCTCACTCGGGTCGTCAGGGTGAGTGGCTTTTTCTCAATACCTCTCCATCCCTCCATCTCAACCTCACTCTATGGCCAGAGGGTCTTAAAACCCCAATGCACAACACTCATCCAACACCTATGGCCCTTTCATGAAACACACACACACATTCCACACTTTGCATACAGTAAGGGCTATTCACCTACGGGAGGCACATCAGGCAAGACCATGGCTGTATACAGTAAGGGCTATTCACCTATGGGAGGCACATCAGGCAAGACCATGGCTGTATATTTACTCAGATGCTGTCCTTTTTCTTACAGGCCAAGCTGGCGCATAATCGGAGACAGCAGCAACGGTGGAGGGCGGCCTCAGCTGCAACCCCTCAGCGATCTTGAGGAGCGCGTCCACAGGATTGTGGCAAGCCGGGTGATCGGTCCCGTCGCCACTGGAGACGCCAACCCCGTTCTGGACAGCAATGGTAAGGTCATCACCTTTTTGTCCTCTGTCCTTCCACTTGTCCCTCACAACACCAGCCTTTGACACTTTCAATCCAACTTGCTAACTCGCTGCACTTATTCCTCCCTTACTGCCACCCTGTCCTCACGCTAAAGCCACTCTTGTACCTCCCTGCTTTCAGATGGTGATTCACCAGCTGAGGAGACGGGCCCTGAAGCTGCCACTGGGAGTGAAGCTGCAGCCGAGGAGGAAGAGGAAGCCGGAGCATCAGTGCCACCCTCTCCCGAGGAAGCCCATGCCCACACTGGGAACACGCCTTCCCTGGAGGGGAGCAGGGGGGAAGGGTCTGATGAGGGTGAAGCTCCAGGACCCAGCGGGCTGCAGCAACGCCATGGGGGTAGGGAAGATGGGGGCCTTCTCCCCAGAGGGAGAGTAGGCCAGAGACTCCTACTGCAATGGACGCAGAGGAGGAGCGGCTGATCGCAGAAATGAACACCCAGGCGGTGGGCATGCACACTGAGCTCATGGGTGCAGTGGGAAGGGTGCCCGAATGCATTGAGTCACTGGCAAGTAGTGTGGAGCACTTCGCTGTAGCACAGGCGGATGCCACACTAACGCTTAGTGCTGCAATTCAGTCACTGGCTGCCGTGATCCCATCTCTGACTGCTCTCATGCAGACTCAGATTGAGGCCACACGAGCACAGACTGCTGCCAACCTCGATGGTTCGTTCAAATGTCCCCGGGGCTCTCACCGCGCCGCAGCAGGCCAGCAATCTGTTCTCCAGCAGATTGCTCCGGATGCTGAAGTGCTGCCCCGTGGGAGTGCCAGTGTGTCGGGCGAGCAGGGAGTTGCTGTCCTCTCTCATGATGACAGCATTCCTGCTGCCAACACTGTCACTTCCCCACTGCACTTGCCACCGCCTGTAGGACAGACTGCTGCCGCCCATGCAGAGTTGGTGCAGTCTGCAGCCGGGCCCTCCAGGCCCAGAACTGGTCGAGGCCGTCCTTCAGGGGCATCTGCAGTGTCAGGGTCTGACGAGCAGCAGCCTTCCACCAGCCTTGCTGCAGCCACTGAGGTCCCATTACGGAGGAGCAGTAGGGTCAGAAGGGGGGAAGTGCGCAAGGGAAGGAGATCACCCTCGAAGGGCAAAAAGTAGGAGGTGTGACAAAATGCTGGTCATTTTTTAATTAAAGGTCGAGGTTCATGGTCCAACTTTTGTTTAGTGTTTTGGACATTATCTCCAGGTTGTGATAACCAGTTATGTTATTGACTGTTTTTTTGTGTTTATTTCTATGAGTTTGTCATGAGGAATTGACACACACAGAGTTTGTAAAATAAATAAGTTTCTGTATTCAAAATATACATGGTTGGTGTTTGGAATTATTGGTGCCTTGGCCGGCTTAGGGGTGGCGTGCTGGGTTCATTGATGTTGTTAGCAATGGCAGAAGCCATTTCCACAGCAGGGGCCCTAGAAGCGGCTTGCTATTAGCCGTTGACGGACGGCCCTTGCAGTTTCACCATTGTGGGCCACCCTCCCGCCTTGGTGCTGCTGATGATCATCCTCCTCGTCCTCTTCCTCCTCTTCCTCCTCCTCCTCTGGTGGTGCTCCAAGGCCTGGTGGCATTGGCTGGGTCCTGACGATTGCCATGTTATGCAACATGCAGCACACAACTACGAAGTTGGATACTCACTCAGGCGAGTACTGCAGGGCTCCTCCAGAATGGTCGAGACAGCGGAACCGTTGCTTCAGCACGCCGATTGTGCGCTCAATTATGTTCCTGGTAGCTTGATGGCTCTCATTGTACCGCAGCTCAGCAGGGGTGTTGGGCGTACGGAGCGGTGTCATCAGCCAGGTGCTCAATGCATACCCCTTGTCCCCGAGAAGCCAACCAACTGGCTGATGCGGTGCCTCGAAAAGTTCTGCCACAGTAGTCTGGCACAGGATAAAAGCATCGTGGCAGCTGCCAGGATAGTGGGCATTGACAGCGAGTATCAGCTGTCTGTGGTCACAGACCAACTGAACATTCAAGGAATGGAACCCCTTTCTGTTCCGGAATTCCTCGGCATTCTCATGTGGAGCACGCAAAGCCACATGCGTGCAGTCAATGGCGCCCTGCACCATGGGGAAGCCCGCTATCCTCGCAAAGCCCAGAGCGCGGTCACGCTGCTTGTCTGGGGTCATGGGGAAAGAGATGAACTCTCGTCTCCTTTTAAAGAGGGCATTTGTGACCTGCCGGATGCAGCAATGCACCGCGAACTGGGAGATATTGGCGAGGTCCCCAGCAGCAGCTTGAAATGAGCCAGTAGCGTAGAAGTTGAGAGCCACTGTGACCTTCACTGCCACCGACAGAGACGTCCTGGACCTCAGTTGAGGCTGCAGATCTGGCTGCAGCAGGTGGCAGAGCTCAGTGACCACCTCCTTGCTGAATCGCAGCCTTCGCAAACACAGCTCCTCAGACATATGAATGTAGGAGAGCTGTTCACGATATACCCTGGGAGGGTAAGCTCTCCTGTACATACGCCTGTTGGCCCTCCTCCGTCTGGCCATCATTGCCACTCTCTCTCTGCGTCTCTGTGTCCTCCGATTCAGCTGGAGCAGGACGACGCCCCCAATCAGTGCAGCCCCCATAGTCTCTTTGCAAGCAAAGTAATGAAGGACAGCAACTAAAGTACTAGCGAAGTTAGGATCAGTAGGCAAAACTACCTCACAAAGCGTTGAGTCAATGCAGAAGTCTCTCTTTCTCTCTCTCCGAATCTCTCTCTCTCTCTCAGAACGAGTGGTGCAAAAATGTCAACCACAGAAAAAGACAGGAAGAGGCCCCCTTTAAATAGCGCCCCCCCCCAGCCCCACAGCGATTGATAGCGTTCCAGTCTTCCGGTCGTTGGATGCGCCAGGCGGTAAGGCAGGGGGCGCCACTCAATTTCCGCTCCGGGGCGCCACAAGGGCGTTGCACCATGGAATGACGTCACAATCTGCGCGCGCAGGTGGTCGCAGCGGTAAAGTTTAGCGCCGCCGCACAATCTCTAGTTAAGTTCCCGAGCGGCGCAAACATCGCTGCACCCGGGCGTTAGCGGCTTTGCGCCCCATTAGCGCCCTCTTAAGGCGCTAACGGGAGGCGCAACCAACTGAATTTTTACCCCTATGACTCTATCCCCATTTCCTTGAACGTTGACATAATCTCTGTTTCAATCACTAACTCTGGTAGTGCAGTCCACTGCCTACCAACCCTCTGTGCAAATACAGTTGCTCCTGCTCTCTGCCCTAAAGCTCTTACATTTAATCTTCTCTCTGTGTTCTCTCCTTCTAGATCCCTCAATCACTGAAAACAGTCTGTTTCTAAATACCTTATCCTGTTCCTTCATAATTTTAAACACCTCCATCAAATCACCAGATAGCCTCCTCTGTTCTCATGAAAACAGCCCCTCCTGCACACACCCACTCACGGTGGAATCCCTGAAATAATGGCCCAGAAATTAAAGACTGAGTGTTGACGCGGGGGTAAGGCTTCCCCGCGATATCTCACTCCGCGCCTTCCTTTTTCCTCCGGGCCCACACGAACTTTAGTTTCAAGGCTGCAGCTGTGCAGTGCTTGCGTGACCCAGAGACGGAGTTAGTTCGTGCGAGCTCTGGGATCACGTGATTCAGTTAGAGCCAATGGCAGCACACCATCTTTCATTCATAGTTTTGACAGGAAGACCTGTCAAAGCTATGAATAATATACCCCCCCAAAAGAACAGCTAAACCTCAATTAAATTTAAAAAAAAAGCCATCACATTAATAAAATAAGTATAGTTAAATAAATTAACCACTTTAAACAAAAAATTAAATTTTTGAAAAAATTTAAAATCTTTTTAAAAGTTATAAAAATAAACTTACCTTTCTTTAAAATCTCTAAAAAAGATAAACCTGTTGAAATTTTTTTAAAATAATACTTAATTAACTACTTACCTTGTTAAAAGAGGGTCTTACGCCTCCTTTCTTTATGTGTAAAATCTTCCATGCTTACCTGCGCGTTCAAAGCACTAAGTGCACTGCGTGCGCGCAGCCTGTAGCGCGCACGCGGTTCATCTAGGAACCGCCCCCTTTTGAATTTACGAAGTGCCGGTTTCCCGCGCATGCGCAGTGCATGCTGGAAACCGGCAATTGGAGACCTAAAACGCGAGAGTACACAGTGCGTACTCTCGCGTATTAGGTCTAATTTTCGGGCCATAATTTCCAGGGATTCTGCTATTTCCCTCGGGATCACGGGATTTATCCCGCCGGGATCCTGACACTTTTTCTTACATAGTACTTACAGCACAGAAACAGGCCGTTCGTACCCAACCGGTCCAAGCCGGTGTTTACGCTCCACACGAGCCTTTAGCTTAACTAACATCTCAAAACACACTGGGATACCAGGGTAGGAGAGATACAATTCAAGAGAGACCAGCTTCAGTAGGTCGACTGGGCTCCGCCGATCCTGCCCTTCTCTTACCATCCTGCGTCCTGATTTCTAATATGCCGCTGCAGTCAAATTGGCATCACTCGTGGTCAGGGGAGCCAGGCTGACCTCTGCCCCTTTGGTCCCGGGCGCCAACCTGCCAACGAGCAAGTTCCCAGCACCGAGTGGAGTAAGTGCCAACACTGTCGGTTCCTGAAATACACCACCTCAGAGAATACTCAGTAACTTTGCAATGTGCAGTGCGACAAAGAACTATTTATAACAGGGTGCTGTTAGTGCAAGAAACAGCTGGGATGTGAAAGATCTCGTGGCACTGTTCAAAGACGTGAGTTCTCCCTGGTGCCCTGGCCAATAGTTATCCCTCTACCAATGCACGATGTGCTGAATGATCTCCTTCCGCACTGTAAGATTCTATGACAACCCAATACCACAAACAGATGATCTGGTCATTCATAGAATCATAGAAATTTACAGCACAGAAGGAGGCCATTCGGCCCATCTTGTCCGTGCCGGCCAACAAAGAGCTATCCACCCTAATCCCACTTTCCAGCACTTGGTCCGTAGCCTTGTAGGTTACGGCACTTCAAGTGCATATCCAAGTACTTTTTAAATGTGGTGGGGGTCTCTGCCTCTACCACCCTTTCAAGCAGTGAGTTCCAGATCCCCACCACCCGCTGGGTGAAAAAATTTCTCCTCAAATCCCCTCTAAGCCTCCGACCAAATACTTTAAATCTATGTCCCCTGATATTGACCCTTCTGCTAAGGGAAATAGTTCCTTCCTATCCATTCTATCTAGGCCCCTCATAATTTTATACACCTCAATCAATTCTCCCCTCAGCCTCCTCTGTTCCAAAGAAAACAACCCCAGCCTATCCAATCTCTCCTCGTAGCTAAAATTCCCCAGCCCAGGCAACATCCTCGTAAACCTCCTCTGCACCCTCTCGAGTGCAGTCACATCCTTCCTGTAATGTGGTGACCAGAACTGTACGAAGTACTCTAGCTGTGGCCTAACTAGTGTTTTATACAGTTCAAGTATAACCTCCCTGCTCTTATATTCTATGCCTCGGCTAATAAAGGCAAGTATCCCGTATGCCTTCTTAACCACCTTATCTACCTGTCCTGCTACCTTCAGGGATCTGTGGATATGCACTCCAAGTTCCCTCTGTTCCTCTGCATTTCTCAGTATCCTACCATTTATTGTGTATTCCCTTGCCTTGTTAGCCCACCCCATTCATCTCATTGCTGTTTGTGGGACCTTGCTGTGCGCAAATTAGATGCCACATTTCCCTACATTACAACAGCGACTGCATTTCGAAAGTACTCTGTTGGCTGTGACAGCTTCAATAGGGACAGATGGTGCATTGGGTCAGGCCACTGCCTTTCTGGGCTGCGACCTCGTTTCAAGTCCAGCCGTGGCTGATGGGATGAAGCTCTCTTCGCTCTGCTGACTGTACGGGACATAACTGAATCCAGTTTACGGCAGTGTCACAGAGACAATCCAGTCCCTAGTGGGCCCGCAGCACAAAACCACCCCTATTGAGGCACTGAGAAGCCCATAGGATGCCTTGCATGGGATATTGGAATGCGGTGCCCTGGCACAGGAGCGAGGCTCTCTTTGATTTGGTGGTTCATGCAGATTATTGCATCTAACTTGTGCTTTACCTGCCCTGGGAGTGTTTGATGGGACAGTGTAGAGGGAGCTTTACTCTGTAATTAACCCGTGCTGTACCTGACCTGGGAGTGTTTGATGGGACAGTGTAGAGGGAGCTTTACTCTGTATCTAACCCGTGCTGTACCTGCCCTGGGAGTGTTTGATGGGACAGTGTAGAGGGAGCTTTACTCTGTATCTAACCCGTGCTGTACCTGACCTGGGAGTGTTTGATGGGACAGTGTAGAGGGAGCTTTACTCTGTATCTAACCCGTGCTGTACCTGACCTGGGAGTGTTTGATGAGACAATGCAGAGCGAGCTTTACTCTGTATCTAACAATGTTGTACCATGATCAATTTATATCATGTAAACAGTGTTCCCCCTAATATTGTTTTAATGTGCGGTCCCTTTTACTGGGTGCCTTGCTCATTCATATGTTGGCGCATGTGCGGTTTCTTCCTGTAGAAGCCGGTGAGTGGCCTGTGCGCAATCTCCAGACTGTTGCGCAGCCGCGCCCCTTAGCAGGAACATTGCACATAACTATCCCCACTGACTGCATTTTACTGGAGAAATCACCCTGCTTTTAGTGGGAGATGTTGCTGTAGTTTCAGTCATGAGTTCTGTTTGCTGCAGTTGCTAGAGACTCTTTTAAATAGACTCTGTAGACTGTTTGCTACAGTGCGCTGTTTAAATAGACTTGGTCTGCTTTACAATAGACTGTTTGCTGTGAGTCCTGCTGTAAGTCACGCCTCGCCTCCAACTCATTGGCTGGCACAGTGGTGTCAATAGACACTCTGGCAACAGCTTACAAAATAGCAGGGCATTATCGATGGGTCGAAGATCCTACTTTTGTCCCTATTATTCTGTGCTGCACACAGCTGGAGTGTACTTGATGCTGACACCCACTGGATTAATATCCCTTACACTGGTGATCGCAATATCCACAAAAAAAAGTTAATTAAAAGAAAACTTTTAAAAATAATGAAAGTCGCTTCACCTGGAGGTTATTGAAAGAAGAAAGAAAGAAAGACTTGCATTTATACAGCGCCTTTCATGACCACCGGACGTCTCAAAGCGCTTTACAGCCAATGAAGTACTTTTGAAGTGTAGTCACTGTTGTAATGTGGGAAACGCGGCAGCCAATTTACGCACAGCAAGCTCCCACAAACAGCAATGTGATAATGACCAGATAATCTGCTTTTGTTATGTTGGTTGAGGGATAAATATTGGCCCGGGACACCGGGGATAACTCCCCTGCTCTTCTTCGACATAGTGCCATGAGATCTTTTGCGTCCACCTGAGAGAGCAGACGGGGGCCTTGGTGTAACGTCTCATCCGAAAGACGGCACCTCCGACAGTGCAGCACTCCCTCAGCACTGCACGGGAGTGCTTCATTATTGGCTTCACATCATCGCTGCTGACAATTTGCCCTCCTCTGTGAAATAAAGATGTCATCGGATTATTTCACGCGATGACACTGTCCCTTTAAATTTGTGTCAATACCTAGCCCGGATCGTTAATAGTTAATCGTCTGAACAGCCCACCCCCACCCCCCCCCCACCTCTTTGCTCACTGCTGTCCTCTGGTGGAATCCAAGCCACAGCAACTAACAAGGAAACAAGGATTCAGTGTACTGGAAAATAATCGCCGTATCATGTTTCTCAAATACATCCCAAAGCACTTTACATGCAATGAATTAATTTCAAATGCACTCACTGAGAGTGAGGCAGATATGCTGCACACATGAAATGAGCTGAATGCCAGCCTTGCCTCAGTAGCACTCTCGCCTTTGAGTCTGAAGGTTGTGGGTTCAAGTCCCACTCCCGAGACCTGAGCACCTAATCCAGGCTGACACTCCCAGTGCCGCACGATTGGAATTACCGTCTTTCAGCTGAGAAGTTAAACCTCTCAGGCGGACGTAAAAGATCCCGCGACGCTATTGCAAAGAAGAGCAAAGGGGAGTTCTCCCCGATGCGCTGGATAATATTTATCCCTCAGCCAACAACATGGAAAAACAGGCTTTAATCGCCACACTATTGGTGGCCGTGCCCTCAGCTGCTTAGGCCCTAAGCTCTGGAATTCCCTCCCTAAACCTCTCCGCCTCTCTCTCCTCCTTTAAGACGCTCCTTAAAACCTACCTCTTTGACCAAGCTTTTGGTCACCTGCCCAAATATCTCCTTATGTGGCTCAGTGTCAAATTCTGTCTGATAACGCTCTGTGAAGCGCCTTGGGACGTTTTACTATGTTAAAGGTGCTACATGAATACAAGTTGTTGTTGTTGTTGATTTGACAACAAGGGTGAGAATTTTAAAATCAAGGTGTTGCCGAGCGTAGGTCAGCGAGCACAAGGTTGATGGACGAACGGGACTCGGTGCGAGTTAGGATACGGGCAGACGAGCTCAAGTTTACCGCCACACTGTTGATGGTGGTGGAATCACCATCAAAGAAACACTGCCCTTGCTCTTGACTGTCAGTTAAATCAGGCACTGACTCTTGCTGGGGGCTACAGTTCCACGGGCACCTGCAACTTCCTGGTATACCTCGAGCAATTTCGAACATAACGGGCCTGAATTTGTTTTTTTTATTTGTTTATGGGATGTGGGCATCGCTGGCAAGGCCAGCATTTATTGCCCATCCCTACCTGCCCTTGAGAAGGTGGTGGTGAGCCGTCTTCTTGAACCGCTGCAGTCCGTGTGGTGAAGGTGCTCCCACAGTGCTGTTAGGGAGGGAGTTCCAGGATTTTGACCCAGCGACGATGAAGGATCGGCGATATACTTCTGAGTCAGGATGGTGTGTGACTTGGAGGGGAATTTGGAGGTGGTGGTGTTCCCATGCGCCTGCTGCCCTTGTCCTTCTAGGTGGAAGAGGTCGCGGGTTTGGGAGGTGCTGCCGAAGAAGCCTTGGCGAGTTGCTGCAGTGCATCTTGTAGATGGTACACACTGCAGCCACGGTACGCTGGTGGTGGAGGGAGTGAATGTTTAAGGTGGTGGATGGGGTGTCAATCAAACGGGCTGCTTTGTCCTGGATGGTGTCGAGCTTCTTGAGTGTTGTTGGAGCTGCACTCATCCAGGCAAGTGGAGAGTATTCCATCACACTCCTTACTTGTGCATTGTAGATGGTGGAAAGGCTTTGGGGAGTCAGGAGGTGAGACACTCGCCGCAGAATACCTAGCCTCTGACCTGCTCTTATTGCCACAGTATTTATGTGGCTGGTCCAGTTAAGTTTCTGGTTAATGGTGACCCCCCAGGATGTTGATGGTGGGGGATTCGGTGATGGTAATGCCATTGAATGTCAAGGGACTGTGGTTAGACTCTCGCTTGTTGGAGATAGTCATTGCCTGGCACTTCTGTGGCGCGAATGTTACCTGCCACTTATCAGCCCAAGCCTGAACGTCGTCCAGGTCTTGTTGCATGCGGGCATGGAGTGCTTCATTATCTGAGGAGTTGTGAATGGCGCTGAACACTGTGCAGTCATCAGTGAACACTCCCCATTTCTGACCTTGTGTTGGAGCCTCCGAACCGCAATAAAAGTACGCACCTACCTGATGGTCCTGGTCCTCGGAGACTCGCGCTCCTGGGCCTTTACGCATAGACCTGCGCAGAGGCCCACGTATCCCAGGGGTGCAGGCGGTTCGCAAGCGCCCCTGGGATCACTGGAACCAATCAGAAAGGGGGATTCCCATTCTGCTTAATAGGAATCACCCCCAAAAATACATTTCTAGGCACTGAAATAAAACAAAATCATTACATGTTTAAAATGAATTAAAATTACAATTTAATTAAACATTTAAAACAAAATTTTTATTTTTTAAACATTTTTTAAGAGGTCAAAAATAACACAACAGATGAATGCGTGGCCGGAGAGATGCTGCAGGAGGGAGGGCTTTAGATTCCTGAGGCATTGGGACCATTTCTGGGGAGGGTGAGACCTGTACAAGTCGGATGGGTTACACCTCAACAGAGCCGGGACCAATATTCTCACGGGGAGGTTTGTTAGTGCTGTTGGGGAGGTTTTAAACGAGCTTGGCAGGGGGATGGGCACCAGCATATAGGAGTAGAAAGGAGGAGTAAGGTGTATAAAAGAGTGAGTGTGTTGGATTGTACTAGAGAAGATAGTACTCGAGGCGGTAGTAGTACCATATTAGATAGGAGCAGACTAAGAAAGACTACGAAAAATTCAAAAATGGGTTTAGAATGCATGTACATAAACGCACAAAGTGTGGTGAATAAGTTTGGTGAGCGACAAGCACAATTAGCTGTGTGGCAATATGATGTTGTGGCAATAATGGAAATGTGGCTTAAAAATGGTGAGGATTGGGCCTCCAAATAGTGAGAGGGAGGTAGAGGAGCAAATCTGCAGGGAAATCGCAGAGATATGCAAGAGCTATAGAATGGTGATATTGGGGTACTTTAATTACCCAAATATCGATTGGGATAATGCTAGGGTAAAGGGAAAGGAGGGGGAGGAATTTCTGAATGTGCTCAGGAGAATTTCCTTGACCAATATGTTCTTGGCCCAACTAGGAAGGAGGCATTGCTGGATCTGGTGCTGGGGAATGAGGTGGGCCAGGTCGACCAAGTGTCTGTGGGAGAACACTTGGGTACGAGTGATCATAGAAGCATAGAAGCATAGAAGATAGGAGCAAGAGTAGGCCATTCAGCCCCTCGAGCCTGCTCCACCATTCAATGCGATCATGGCTGATCATCCAAATTCAGTACCCTGTCCCTGCTTTCTCCCCATATCCCTTGATCCCTTTAGCCTTAAGTGATCCCTTTAGCCTTATCATCGTATCATAAGATTTAGATTAGCAATGGAGAGGAGCAAGGAACAACCTAGAGTGGAATTTCTAAACTGGAATAGGGCTAACTTCAATGGGATGCAAAAGGATCTAGCCAGGTTAAAATGGAACCAAAAACTGACAGGAAAAACTGTAACGGAACAATGGGTGATCTTTAAGGAGGAGATGTTCCAAGTACAGGCTAGGTACATTTCAACAAGAGGGAAGGGTAAGGGAACCAAAGGAAGGGCTCCTTGAATGACGAGGGAGATAGAGAAGATGATGAAACAAAGAAAGAGAGGGTATGATGCATGTCAGGTGAATTCTTCAAGGAAGAACCAGACCAACTACAATAAGTTGAGAGGGGATGTGAAGATGAAAATAAGATTGGCAAAGAGAGAATATGAGAGTAGAATGGCAGTTAACATAAAAGGGAACTCAAAAATCTTCTACCGGCATGTAAACAGTATGCGGGTAGTAAGAGGCGGGGTGGTGCCTATTAGAGACAAAGAAGGTGATATATGCTTAGAGGCGCAGGGCAAGGCTAGAATACTCAATGAGTACTTTGTATCGGTGTTTACTAAGGAGGTCGATGCTGACAAAATATCAGTAGAAGTGGAAAAGGTAGAAGCAATGGAAGGGGTGAAAATTGATAGACAGGATGTACTAGAAAGGCTGGGTATGCTTAGAGTGGACAAGTTGCCTGGTCCAGATGGCTTACATCCCAGGTTGCTCAGGGAATTGGGGGAGGAGACAGCGGAAGGGCTTGCCATAATTTTCCAATCTTCCCTAGATGTGGGGGAGGTGCCTGAGGATTGGAAAGTGGCAAATGTGACACCATTGTTCAAGAAAGGGTGTAAGGACAATGCTAGTAACTACAGGCCGGTCAGTTTAACGTCAGTGGTGGGTAAAGTTTTAGAAACAATAATCAAGGAAAAAATTAACGGACTGTTGGAGAGGTTTAAGCTAATTAAGGAGAGCCAACACGGGTTTGTAAAAGGAAGATCGTGTTTGACTAATCTAATTGAATTTTTTGATGAAGTAGCAGAGGGGATTGATGAAGGGAATGCAATGGATGTTGTCTACATGGATTTTCGGAAAGCATTTGACAAAGTATCACATAAAAGGCTGGTTAACAAAATTGAGGCTCACGGAATAGGTGGGTCAGTGGCAGCTTGGATAAGGAATTGGCTTAAGGACAGAAAACAGCAAGTTGTGGTAAATGGCTGTTTTTCAGACTGGAGAATGGTAGACAGTGGTGTTCCCCAAGGGTCAGTGCTGGGGCCACTGCTTTTTTTTATATATATAAATGACCTGGATATTGGAATACAGAGTAGAATTTCTAAATTTGCCGATGAAACCAAACTTGGGGGTGTGGCAAACAGTGATGATGATACCAATCGACTGCAACAGGACAGAGAAAGGCTAGCAGAATGGGCAGACAAGTGGTAGATGGAATTTAATACAGAGAATTGTGAGGTGATGCATTTTGGCAGAAGGAACAGGGAGAGGCAATATACACTTAATGGCACAGTTTTAAAGAGTGTGCAGGGACAGAGGGACCTGGGTGTTAATGTGCATAGGTCCCTGAAGGTGGCAGGACATATTGAGAGAGTGGTTAACCAAACATATGGGCTTCATAAATAGAAGTATTGAGTACAAAAATAGAGAAGTTATGCTGAACCTTTATAAAGCACTGGTTAGGCCACAACTGGAGTATTGCGTCCAGTTCTGGTCACCACACTTTAGGAAGGATGTGAAGGCCCTTGAGAGGGTGCAGAGGAGATTTACCAGAATGGTTCCGGGGATGGGGGATCTTAGCTACAAGGACAGGTTGGAGAAGCTGGATTTGTTTTCATTAAAGCAAAGGAGGTTGAGGGGTGATTTGAAAGAGGTGTACAAGATTATGACGGGTTTGGATAGGCTAGACGGGGAAAGGCTGTTCCCACTAGTTGATGGTACAAGGACTAGGGGACACAGATTTAAGGTTTTGGGCAAGAGATACAGGGGGATGTGAGGAAAAACATTTTTACACAGCGAGTGGTGATGACCTGCAATTCGCTGCCGACGGAAACATAGAAACATAGAAGATAGGAGCAGGAGTAGGCCATTCGGCCCCTCGAGCCTGCTCCGCCATTCGATGAGATCATGGCTGATCATCCAAACTCAGTACCCTGTGCCTGCTTTCTCCCCATATCCCTTGATCCCTTTAGCTTTAAGAAATATATCTAACTCATTCTTGAATATATTTAATGACTTGGACTCAACTACCTTCTGTGGTAGAGAATTCCACAGGTTCACCACTCTCTGGGTGAAGAAATTCTTCCGCATTTCTGTCCTAAATGGCTTACCCGTTATCCTTAGATTATGACCCCTGGTTCTGGACTCTCCGACCATCGGGAACATTCTTCCTGCATCTAGTTTGTCCAGACCTGTCAGAATTTTATATGTTTCGATGAGATCCCCTCTCATTCTTCTATACTCCAGCGAGTATAAGCCCAATCGACCCAATCTCTCCTCATATGTCATTCCTGCCATCCCAGGTATCAGCCATGTGAATCTTCGCTGAACTCCTTCCATGGCAAGAACATCCTTTCTCAGATAAGGCGACCAAAACTGCACACAGTACTCAAGGTGTGGTCTCACCAAGGCCTTGTACAACTGCAGCAGGACATCCCTGTTCCTATACTCAAACCCTTTCGCTATGAAGGCCAACATACCATTTGCCTTCTTCACCGCCTGCTGCACCTGCATGCTTACTTTCAACGACTGGTGCACAAGGACACCCAGGTCTCGTTGCACTTCCTCTTCTCCCAATCTATTGCCATTCAGATAATAGTCTGCCTTTCTGTTTTTGACACCAAAGTGGATAACCTCGCATTTATCCACGTTATATTGCATCTGCCATGCTTCTGCCCACTCACCCAACCTGTCCAAATCATCCTGGAGTTCTCGGTATCCTCCTCACAGCACACACTCCCACCCAGCTTTGTGTCATCTGCAAACTTGGAGATATTACATTTAGTTCCCTTATCTAGATCATTAATGTATATTGTGAATAGCTGGGGTCCAAGGACCAATCCCTGCGGTACCCCACTAGTCACTGCTTGCCACTCGGAAAAAGACCCATTAATTCCTACTCTCTGCTTTCTGTCCGCCAACCAGTTCTCTATCCAAGTCAATACCTTGCCCCCAATCCCATGTGCCTTAACTTTACACGCTAATCTCTTATGCGGGACCTTATCGAAAGCCTTTTGAAAGTCCAAATACACCACATCTACTGGTTCTCCCTTATCTATTTTCTCAGTTAAATCCTCAAAAAATTCCAGTAGATTAGTCAAGCACGATTTACCTTTTGTAAATCCATGTTGACTTTGTCCGATCCTGTCACTGTTTTTCAAGTGCTCAGCTATTACATCCTTTATAATGGACTCCAGCATTTTCCCCACTACCGATGTCAGGCTTACCGGTCTCTAATTCCCCACTTTCTCTCTACCACCCTTTTTGAATCGTGGGGTAACATTAGCTACCCTCCAATCCATGGGTACAGTTCCAGATTCCATCGAATGTTGGAAGATGATCAGCAATGCATCTACTATTTCAAGGGCCACTTCCTTAAGTACCCCAGGATGTAAATTATCACCCTCTGGGGATTTATCGGCCTTCAATCCCGTCAATTTCCCTAACACCATTTCCCTGCAAATACTGATTTCTTTCAGTTCCTCCCTTTCATCAGACCATATGTTCTCCAACATCTCTGGGAGGTTATTTGTGTCCTCCTTTGTGAAGACAGAACCAAAATATGCATTTAATTGGTCAGCCATTTCTTTGTTCCCCATTATTACTTCCCCCGCTTCTTACTGCAAGGGACCTACACTTGATTTCACTAATCTTTTTCTCTTCACATATCTATAAAAGCTCTTACAGTCAGTTTTTATGTTCCCAGCAAGCTTACTTTCATATTCTCTTTTCCCCTTCTTAATTAATCCCTTTGTCCTCCTTTGTTGAATCCTAAACTGCTCCCAATCCTCAGGGTTACCGCTTTTTCTGGCCAATTTATATGCCCTCTCCTTGAATCTTATGCTATCCCTAATTTCCCTTGTTAGCCATGGTTGAGTCACCCTTTTTGTTTTATTCTTATGCCACACTGGGATGAACAAATTCTGTAGTTCATCCATCCAGTCTTTGAATGTTTGCCATTGCCTATCCACCATCAACCCTTTGAGTGACATTCCCCAATCAATCCTATCCAATTTGTGCCTCATACCATCGTAGTTTCCTTTATTTAAATTCTGGACCCTAGTCTCTGATTCAACTATTTCACTCTCCATCCTAATGAAGAATTCTATCATATTATGATCACTCTGACCCAAGGGGCCTCGTACAACAAGATTGCTAATTAATCCTTTCTCATTACATAATACCCAGTCTAAGATGGCCTAAGAAGTGGTGGAAGCGGAGACACTCAATGTTTTCAAGGGGAGACTGGATAGGCACTTGAGGGAAATAAAGTTGCAGGGCTACGGGGATAGTGCAGGGGAATGGGACTGAGTGGATTGCTCTACAGAGAGCCGGCACGGACTCGATGGGCCGAATGGCCTCCTTCTGTGCCGTTATGACTCTATGACTGCATGACAAACTTATTTTGCAGGTTTTTGAATGTTAAAATGATTTAAAAAATGTTATTTTAATATTTATTTTCACCCATACGCTGATAAAAGAAGGTCTTCCGCCTGCATAAGAGTTTCACGGGCATTCGCTGGGCAGTAGTTGGGCAAATAGCTCAACTCTTCTCCAGCGAATGTCCATTTCCTGGGGATGCGGAGGGTCTGTCAGGAAGATTCTTGACAGATCGCAAGTTCCGGGTTTTCACGCACGCGCAGCGCATGCCTGAACCCTGAACTTGCGGGGCACTTACGGCCTGTGTACGCACTGTGTACGTAGTCACAGGGCCCGGAAAATCCAGGCCATTATGTTCAGTTCTGGGCCCCGCACCTTAGGAAGGATATATCGGCCTTGGAGTGGGTGCAGCGCAGATTCACCAGAATGATACCGGGGCTAAAAGGGTTAAATTATAAAGGACAGGCTGCGTGGACTAGGCTTGTTTTTCCTTGTGTATAGAAGATTAAGAGGTGACCTATTTTAAGTGTTTCAGATGATTAAAGGAGTTGATAGGGTAGATGGAGAGAAACTATTTTCTCTGGTGGGGGGAGTCCAGAACAAGGAGGGGGCATATCCTTAAAATTAGAACTAGGCTGTTCGGAGGTGATGTCAGGAAGCACGTCTTCACACAAAGGGTAGGGGAAATCTGGAACTCTCTCCCTCAAAAAGCTGTTGAGGCTGGGGTCAATTGAAAATTTCAAAACTGAGGTCGATAGATTTTTGTTAGGCAAGGGTATTGAGGTTTGCAGAACCAAGGCAGGCAAATGGAGCTAAGATACAGTTCAGCCACAATCTAATTGATTTGCAGGGAGGGCTCGAGGGGCTGAATGGCCGACTCCTGGTCCTATGTTCCTTCCGATGTATCCACTGAGAGACAGTTAGCATTAACAGGCTATTCAGCAACAGCGGGCAATCACAATCGAGTTGGATTGTGTTCTCAGCTGACATCTGAACTTTTCAGTCGGTGTCTCTGGAGAGCGATCAGATCAGGAGTGGGGAGGCCTGGCTGGGTTTCCACCTCCACAGCAGTGGGGGACACTGTGCTCTAACTGCTGCCCCAACTCAGGTCAGCGAACTCCGCAGAGACTGGGGAAATCGAACTGGGACATTCTGGTGCACGTGACACAGCTCAACATTCACTGAAGAGTCTATCCACTAGGCCACGGGGTGCGAAGGTAAGTGGTGCAAGGATCAGAGTGGGTTGGAAAGAGGCAAATGGCCTTATTACCCCAATAAAGTCCTACTTTGTGCACAAGTCAGGAGTGTGAGGGAACACTCTCCACTTGCCTGGATGAGTGCAGCTCCAACAATACTGAAGAAGCTCGACACCATCCAGGACAAAGCAGCCCGCTTGATTGGCACCCCATCCGCCACCTTAAACATTCACTCCCTCCACCACCGGCGTTCCGTGGCTGCAGTGTGTACCATCTACAAGATGCACTGCAGCAAGTCGCCAAGGCTTCTTCGGCAGCACCTCCCAAACCTGCGACCTCCTCCACCTGGAAGGACAAGGGCAGCGGGTGCATGGGAACACCACCACCTCCAAGTTCCCCTCCAAGTCACACACCATCCTGACTTGGAAATATATCGCCAATCCTTCATCGTCGTTGGGTCAAAATCCTGGAACTCCCTCCCTACCAGCACCGTGGGAGTACCTTCACCACACGGACTGCCGCAGTTCAAGAAGGCGGCTCACCACCACCTTCTCAAGGGCAATTAGGGATGGGCAATAAATGCTGCCCACATCCCATGAACGAATAAAAAAAAAAATGTGAGGTGTGAAATGTGTCACTGCTACAGCAAGAGGCGAGACTGGGCGGTCTGGCTTAGACTCCCATGAGTGCAGCAATTGAGCACCTCTTTGACTGACAGTGGATTCCAAGAACAGGCTGCTTTATTTTATAATGCTGAGTTTAAGGGGTTAATTTTAACCGCTCTCACCCGGCGGGTAACTGACGAGATTGGATTGGTCGCTCGATTTTATTCCCCGTCGACTTCAATGATGAGCGTTGACCAGGGCTTAGCCTGGCTAGTCTGTCCTCTTCGTAACCCAGAGCAACTGTGACCAGTTGCAGCCTCTCACGGGCCGACATAGCTCAGATCAAAAGATTGGCATAATTAGCCGCACATTGGTTAGTAATTTTTTTTAATTCGCTTATGGGATGTGGGCGTCGCTGGCAAGGCCAGCATTAATTGCCCATCCCTAGTTGTCCTTGAGAAGGTGGTGATGAGCCGCCTTCTTGAACCACTGCAGTCCGTGTGGTGAAGGTGCTCCCACAGTGCTGTTAGGTAGGGACTTCCAGGATTTTGACCCAGCGACGATGAAGGATCAACGATATACTTCTAAGTCAGGATGGTGCGTGACTTGGGAGGAGAACTTGGAGGTGATGGTGTTCCCATGCGCCTGCTGCCCTTGTCCTAAGTGGAAGAGGTTACTCTGTATCTAACCCATGCTATACCTGCCCTGGGAGTGTTTGATGGAACAGTGTAGAGGGAGCTTTACACTGTATCCAAACCGTGCTGTACCTGCCCTGAGGGGTGTTTGATGGGACAGTGTAGAGGGTGCTTTACTCCGTATCTAACCCGTGCAGTACCTGACCTGAGGGGTGTTTGATGGGACAGAGTAGAGGGAGCTTTACACCGTATCTAACCCCTGCTGTACCTGCCCTGGGAGTGTTTGATGGGACAGTGTAGAGGGAGCATTATTCTGTATCTAACCTGTGCTGTACCTGCCCTGGGAGTGTGTGATGGGACAGTGTAGAGGGAGCTTTACTCTGTATCTAACCCGTGCTGTACCTGCCCTAGGAGTGTTTGATGGGACAGTGTAGAGGGAGATTTACTCTGTATCTAACCCGTGCTGCACCTGCCCTGGGAGTGTTTGATGGGACAGTGTAGAGTGAGCTTTACTCTGTATTTAACCCGTGCTGTACCTGCCTTGGGAGTGTTTGATGGGACAGTGTAGAGGGAGCTTTACTCTGTATCTAACTCGTGCTGTACCTGCCCTTGGAGTGTTTGATGGGACAGTGTAGAGGGAGCTTTACTCTGTATCGAACCTGTGCTGTACCTGCCCTGGGAGTGTTTGATGGGACAGTGTAGCGGGAGCTTTACTCTGTATTTAACCCGTGCTGTACCTGCCCTGGGAGTGTTTGATGGGACAGTGTAGAGGGAGCTTTACTCTGTATCTAACTCGTGCTGTACCTGCCCTGGGAGTGTTTGATGGGACAGTGTAGAGGGAGCTTTACTCTGTATTTAACCCGTGCTGTACCTGCCCTGGGAGTGTTTGATGAGAGAGTGTAGAGGGAGCTTTCCTCTGTATCTAACCCGTGCTGTACGGGACCTCGGAGTGTTTCATGGGACAGTGTAGAGGGAGCTTTACTCTGTATCTAACCTGTGCTTTACCTGACCTGGGAGTGTTTGATGGGACAGTGTAGAGGGAGCATTACTCTGTATATAACCTGTGCTTTACCTGCCCTGGAAGTGTTTGATGCAACAGTGTAGTGAGTGCTTTACTCAGTATTTAACCTGTGCTTTACCTGCCCTGGAAGTGTTTGATGGGACAGTGTAGAGGGAGCTTTACTCTGTATCTAACCCGTGCTGTACCTGCCCTGGGAGTGTATGATGGGACAGTGTAGAGGGAGCTTTACTCTGTATCTAACCTGTGCTTTACCTGCCCTGGGAGTGTTTGATGGGGACAGTGTAGAGGGAGCTTTACTCTGTATCTAACCCGTGCTGTACCTGACCTGGGAGTGTTTGATGGGTCAGTGTAGAGGGAGCTTTACTCTGTATCTAACCCGTGACCTTGGAGTGTTTGATGGGACAGGGGGAGCTTTTCTCTGCCTGGTGGTTACGCTGGGTGTGTAAAGCGGTAAAGCTTTTTGTTCTCCAAAGTATTTCCCTCACAGGATGAGCAGGAAATGAATCGAATAGATAATGTACAGTGCGTTAAGGAACAGCAGGAGGTTTCACCCTTTGTGTCATTGGCCATGCTGAAGTGTAGTAATACCGAAAGCAGGAAGTGCAATGTCTAAAAATACAAACAGTGGCTTCGCGCTGAGCCTCATTCAGAGACTGAAGAGCAGCAGGAGAACAAATGGCCGACAACCTGAACCGAGACCTGAGCTGCACCATCTGTGCCGAGATGTACACTGAGCCCGTCACCCTGGACTGTGGCCACAACTTCTGCAAGGCCTGCGTCTCAGAACTGTGGGGCGAGCTGGAGGGCACAGTGTCCTGCCCCCAGTGCGGGCAGGAGTTACCCAGGAGGGAGCTAATGACCAACCAGCTGCTGGTGACCATCGTGGCCAGCCTGAGGCGTCTGAACTTGGCGACGGGAGCCGGGGTCAAGGGTCTGAGTTGCCCGGCCCACCGCGAGCAGGCGAAGCTCTTCTGCCGCAAGGATCTCAAGCTGGTCTGCCCCACCTGCCTGGCACTGGGCCGGGAGGAGAGCCCTACCTTGATCCCCGTGGAGGAAGCCTACGCATTCTGCAAGGTAGGGCTCATTGAAGTGGGCATTTCCGGAGAAGCTGACACTTTTAGCTTTGTGTGGGGATGGGGTGGGGATGTGGAGGGGGGCTGTGGGTGTTGTGTGAGGTGGTGTAATTTTCAGCTTCCCCACCTTGGCGGTGAACTAGCGGATCACCCGCCCTCGATAAAACCCGACCGATGGGGAATTCAGGAGAAACTTCTTTACCCAGAGCAGGGTTAGAACCTGGAACTCGCTACCACAGGGAGTGGTTGAGGCGAATGGTATAGATGCATTTAAGGGGAAGCTAGATAAACATATGAGGAAGAAAGTTATGGAAGGCTATGTTGATGCGGTTAGATGAAGTGATTTGGGAGGAGGCTGGTGTGGAGCATAAACACAGATACGGACCTGTTGGGCCGAATCGCTATTTCTGGGCTGTACACTCAATGTAATTCTATGATGTTCGTCCCGTTGATTTAAACAGAGTCAAAAATCGGGCAGTGTCTATCAGTTGCAACCAATCTGCAAAGTCAGTTTTACACCCGGGCTGCCACTTTAAAATCTTACGCCCAGTGTCTCTTTTTAATTTTCGTGCGTTGCCCCTTTAACCTCTGAGACAAAAGTAATGCTCTTGCCTGCTGAGATAATAAACCAAGCAAGCAAGTGCGCTCCCCCCCCATCTTTGACAGCAAGGTGTCAGCCGTGGCTCGGTGGGTCGTGCACTCCTTTCTGAGCGAGAAGATCGTGGGTTCAAGTCCCCTCTCCAGAGACTTGAGTTCAGAATCTAGGCTGACACGCCCAGTGCTGCACTGTCGGAGGAGCCGTCTTTCGGAGGAGATGTTGAATTGAGGACCCGTCTGCTCTCTCAGGTGGCCGTAAACAATCTCTCTACTTTGAAGAAAAGCGGAGTTCTCCCTGGTGTCCTGGCCAATATTTATCCCTTGACCAACATCACTAAAAACAGGGACAGCTCTTGGTCTGCTTTGATTCTGTACAATGGGAGTGATTAAGAAGGGGTTTGGTCCATTTTGATTCTGTACAATGGGACTGATTAAGAAGGGGTTTGGTCCATTTTGATTCTGTACAATGGGACTGATTAAGAAGGGGTTTGGTCCAATTTGATTCTGTACAATGGGACTGATTAAGAAGGGGTTTGGTCCAATTTGATTCTGTACAATGGGACTGATTAAGAAGGGGTTTGGTCCAATTTGATTCTGTACAATGGGAATGATTGGGAAGGGGTTTGGGTCATTTTGATTCTGTACAATGGGAGTGAATGAGACATTGCTGTTTGTGGGATCCTGCTGTGTTTCCTACATTACAATGATGACTGCACTTCAAAATAGTATTTAATTGGGTCTAAAGTGCTTTGGACGTCCTGAGTTTGTGAAAGGCGCAATATAAGTACTTTCTTTATCTCTGATGGCATCTCACATACCAGATAAGTAGTTGCTGTTACCAACACTTTAATTAAAGCTCATCACAGCATTAAACATTGAACAGCGAGTGTCAATCTTATTTGCCTTGCCCCTCAAATATACCCCCCTCCTCTCCTGAAGGCGCTGGCTCCTTGCACTCATGTCATGGCGATGTGGAAGATAGGGGGTTCGGGGGTCAGAGCTGAGCCTTGTACTGTCCTCGCCCGACCTCCACCGATGTGGACCTTAGAATCATAGAATCTTACAGCACAGAAGGAGGCCGTTTGGCCCGTCCTGCCCGTGCCGGCTCTTTGAAAGAGCTGTTCAATTTAGCCCCACACCCCAGCTTTTTCCCCATAACCCTGCAGATTAGTCCTCTTCAAGTACATGACCTTTTGAAAGTTCCTATGGAATCTGCTTCCACCACCCTTTCAGGCAGTGTGTTCCAGATCTTAACAACCTTTTGTGTGTGAAGAAATTTCTCCTCATTTCCCCTCTAGTGCTTTTGACAATTATTTTAAATCTATGACTTCTGGTTACCAATCTACACACCAGTGGAAATAGTTTCTTCCCTACTTGCTCTATCAAAACCCCTCATAATTTTGAACACCTCTATGAGGCCTCCCCTTAACCTTCTCTGCTCTAGCCTTCCAGTGGGAAGCCCTGGGTGTCGATAACGAGCGGGATCCCTGGCTGATTATTTCCTCTTCCTTCACCAAGAAGAAAGCCTCAGAGAGCAGGAGAGTAGAGCTCTGAACACTGGATTGACATCCAGAGAGATGCTCAGGTCCGATGGGAGCGGAAAGGTGACCCACCCCAACCTCCCAAACCCCCGAAGCCGGTCACCCTGGTCGAGCGGGGTTGTGAGTCAGGCTGACGACCTGCCCATGTAGAAAAAGGGTCTACGTTACAGAAGAACCCATCTTCTGGATGTCAAGCAGTGGAAGAAATGTGGGGGGTGGGTGAGTGGGTGAAATTGGTCTTTGACGGGATTGTAATTAAGGCTTCAATGGAAAAGAAAATCGGGCGGCGTTTAAAACAGGCTCCCGATGCGCTACTGAACAAGACCAGATTCACCCCTCACGTACTGCCAGGCACGGAAGAGAGAAGAACCAGGCTCAATTGTAGCACTTCAATTGGGAACTCGGCACAAAGAAGCCTTTCCACCATCTACAAGGCACAAGTAAGGAGTGCGATGGAATACTCTCCACTTGCCTGGATGAGTGCAGCTCCAACAACACTCAAGAAGCTCGACACCATCCAGGACAAAGCAGCCTGCTTGATTGGCACCCCATCCACCACCTTAAACATTCACTCCCTCCACCACCGGCGTACTGTTGCTGCAGTGTGTACCATCTACAAGATGCACTGCAGCAAGTCGCCAAGGCTTCTTCGGCAGCACCTCCCAAACCCGCGACCTCTTCCACCTAGAAGGACAAGGGCAGCAGGCGCATGGGAACACCACCACCTCCAAGTTCCCCTCCAAGTTCCCCACCATCTGACTTAGAAGTATATCGCTGATCCTTCATCGTCGCTGGGTCAAAATCCTGGAACTCCCTACCCTAACAGCACTGTGGGAGTACCTTCACCACACGGACTGCAGCGGTTCAAGAAGGCGGCTCACCACCACCTTCTCAAGGGCAATTAGGGATGGACAATAAATGCTGGCCTTGCCAGCGACGCCCACATCCCATAAAAACGAATTTAAGAAAAAGAACCTGGGACCATCTGGCTCAGTTTCACACTGCGAGCTGCATTCATTTAGTTAAGACGTTGCACTCTGTCCCCAACTTCCTGCTCCAGTGAATCAGGCAGCTCTTAAAGGCTCTCTTTCTCTCCTTATTTCATCTTTATCTTTCTTCTTTTCTGCACTGAGCTATCTGTAAAGTGACATATAGCAAGTTGTCTATTATCTTATTCAGCACAATCAACAACAATGACTTGATTTTAATAGTGCCTTTAACCAGTAAAACATCCCAAGGCGCTTCACAGGAGCGTAACCAAACAAAGTGTGACACCGAGCCACATAAGGAGATACTAGGGCAGGAGACCAAGATGTTGGTCAAAGAGTTAGGTTTGAAGGAGCGTCTTAAAGGAGGAAAGAGAGGTGGAGCAGTGGAGAGGTTTTAGGCAGGGAATCCAGAGCTTAGAGCCCAGGCAACAGAAGGCATGGCCACCAATGGTTGAGCGATTGATATCAGGGATGTGCAAGAGGCCAGAATTGGAGGAACGCAGAGTTCTCAGAGGGTTGTAGGACTGGAGGATGTTACAGAGAGAGGGAGTGGCGTGGCCAGGAAAGGATTTGAACATGAGGATGAGAATTATAAAATTGACTTGCTGGTGGACTAGGAGTCAATGTCGATCAACGAGCACAGGGGCTGATGGTTCAGATTGGGTCGATTGTGAGCAGTGATGCACTGAGCAAAGTGGTCCTTTTTAACGGGGTCTTACCGCGCACAAGATGGCTGCCGCATTTTCCGTCAATGCCGACGGCTAACAGCTCTTCAAATGCTGTGCATTGCCTCTGAGATGTCTCTGCGAGCGAGATGTGACAAAAGGATGCGCATCTGGGGTTGTTCTCCTCAGAGCAGGGAAGGTTAAGGGGAGGCTTGACAGAGGTGTTCGAAATCATGAAGGCTTTTGATAGAGTAAATAAGGAGAAGCTGTTTCCACTGGCAGGAGGGTCGGTAACCAGAGGACACAGATTTAAGGTTATTGGCAAAAGAACCAGAGGCAACATGAGGACAAAAAAATTACCTGGTGAGTTGTTGTGATCTGGAATGCACTGCCTGAGAGGGTGTGGAAGCAGATTCAATAGTAACTTTCAAAAGGCAATTGGATAAATACTTGAAGACAAAAACAAATTACAGGGATAATGGGGACAGAGTGGGGGAGTGGGATTTAATTGAAGAGCTCTTTCAAAGAGCCAGCACTGGTGCGAGGGATCGAATGGCTTCCTTCTGTGCTGTATCCTTCTCTCTTTCTATCAATGTAAGTGTTATGTGCAAAGCTTCCCGTTGAAGTGAATTTATTATTAAACTGACACCTTATATCTTGGTTTGTGAGGTTCAAGCCCAACTATTCAGAGATGTGTTCTCTGCAGCCAGGAAGTGACAGTCCCTGACCGTGTGAGACAACCCAAAGCGGGGGCTTGAGGCGGTGACAGGGGCCGCTGCTCTGTGGCACTGCCGCAGACACGATTTGTCCTCACGGTCCGGCCGCTCGCCGTGTGTTTATTTAGAGTCGCTGTGAGTGAGGGCAGGAAGCGCACGCTCTCGGTCCACTCACGCACGACTTTCACACCTAAAAAGGCAGCCAGATGTAACCGCTGCTGGAGCTATTCTTCTTCCGTCGAGTTCACTTCACAAGTCGAGAATAACATCAGCTGAATGCACCCACCGCACAAAGGCATGGTTAGCTATCTCACTCACAGGAGCCACAGCGTCTTTTACTCTGTTTCTTACACGTGCAGTACCTGCCCTGGGAGTGTTTGATGGGGCAGTGTAGAGGGAGCTTTACTCTGCATCTAATCCGTGCTGTACCTGCCCTGGGAGTGTTTGATGGGACAGTGTAGAGGGAGCTTTACTCTGCATCTAATCCGTGCTGTACCTGCCCTGGGAGTGTTTGATGGGACAGTGTAGAGGGAGCTTTACTCTGTATCTAACTTGTGCTGTACCTGCCCTGGGAGTGTTTGATGGGACAGTGTAGAGGGAGCTTTACTCTGTATCTAACCCGTGCTGTACCTGCCCTGGGAGTGTTTGATGGGACAGTGTAGAGGGAGCTTTACTCTGTATCTAACCCGTGCTGTACCTGCCCTGGGAGTGTTTGATGGGACAGTGTAGAGGGAGCTTTACTCTTTTTCTAACGTGTGCTGTCCCTCCCCTGGGAGTGTTTGATGGGGCAGTGTAGAGGGAGCTTTACTCTGCATCTAATCCGTGCTGTACCTGCCCTGGGAGTGTTTGATGGGACAGTGTAGAGGGAGCTTTACTCTGTATCTAACTTGTGCTGTACCTGCCCTGGGAGTGTTTGATGGGACAGTGTAGAGGGAGCTTTACTCTGTATCTAACCCGTGCTGTACCTGCCCTGGGAGTGTTTGATGGGACAGTGTAGAGGGAGCTTTACTCTGTATCTAACCCGTGCTGTACCTGCCCTGGGAGTGTTTGATGGGACAGTGTAGAGGGAGCTTTACTCTTTTTCTAACGTGTGCTGTCCCTCCCCTGGGAGTGTTTGATGGGACAGTGCAGAGGGAGCTTTACTCTGTATCTAACCCGTGCTTTACCTGCCCTGGGAGGGTTTGATGGGACAGTGTAGACAGAGCTTTACTCTGTATCTAACCCAGACTGTACCTGCCCTGGGAGTGTTTGATGGGACAGTGTAGAGGGAGCTTTACTCTGTATCTAACCCGGGCTGTACCTGACCTGGGAGTGTTTGATGGGACAGTGTAGTGGGAGCTTTACTTTGTCTCTAACCTGTGCTGTACCTGCCCTGGGAGTGTTTGATGGGACAGTGTAGAGGGTGTTTTACTCTGTATCTAACAAGTGCTGTACCTGACCTGGGAGTGTTTGATGGGACAACGTAGAGGGAGCTTTACTCTATCTAACAAGTGCTGTACCTGACCTGGGAGTGTTTGATGGGACAGTGTAGAGAGGCCTTTACTCTGTCTCTAACCTGTGCTGTACCTGCCCTGGAAGTGTTTGATGGGACAGTGTAGAGAGTATTTTACTCTGTATCTAACAAGTGCTGTACCTGACCTGGGAGTGTTTGATGGGACAGTGCAGACGTAGCTTTACTTTGTATCTAACAAGTGCAGTACCTGACCCGGGAGTGTTTGATGGAACCGTGTAGAGGGAGCTTTACTCTGTATCTAACCCGTGCTGTACCTGCCCTGGGAGTGTTTGATGGGACAGTGTAGAGGGAGCTTTACCCTGTATCTAACCCGCGCTGTACCTGACCTGGGAGTGATTGATGGGACAGTGTAGAGGGAGCTTTGCTCGTTCTCCTTCCCGTACTGTTCCTGCCATTGGTGTGTTTGATGGGACAGTGTAGAGGGAGCTTTACTCTTTCCCCAACCCGTGCTGTACTTGCTGAAAAGCAATGGCACACATTTAATGAAATAAATCATAACCTGTAATGAATATGCATTCCCTTAAGGAATAAAAACACCATGGGGAAAATGGTTGACCCGTGGCTAACAAGTGAAGTTAAAGATAATATTAGATTAAAGAAGAGGACTATAATGTTGCCAAAAAGCGTAGTAAGCCTGAGGATTGGGAGGATTTTAGAATTTAGCAAAGGAGGACCAAGAAATTGATAAAGAAGGGGAAAATAGAATATGAGAGTAAACAAGTGAGAGACATAAAAACAAATTGTAAAAGCTTCTATAGGTATTTAAAAAGGAAAAGATTAGCAAAACTAAACGTGCGTCCCTTAGAGGCTGCGACATGAGAAATTATAATGGAGAATAAGGAAAAGGCAGAGAAATTAAACAAATACTTTGTGTCTATCTTCAAAGAAGAAGATGCAAAAAACTTTCCGGAAATAGTGGAGAACCAAGGGTCTAGTGAGAATGAGGAACTGAAAGAATTTTGCATTAGTAAGGAAATAATACTAGAGAAATTAAGGGACTGAAAGCCAATAAATCCCCTAGGCCTGATGGCCTACATCTTAGGGTTTTAAAGAGGAGGTTATAGAGATAGTGGATGCATTGGTTGTCATCTTCCAAAATTCCATAGATTCTGGAATGGTTCCCGCGGATTGGAAGGTTGCAAATGTAACCCTACTAGTTAAGAAACAATGGAGAGAGAAAATGGGGAACTATAGACCAGTTAGCCTGACATCAGTAGTAGGGAAAATGCTAGAATCTATGATTAAGGCTGTGGTAACCGGGCACTTATAAAATAATAATAGGATTGGGCAGAGTCAACATGGATTTATGAAAGGGAAATCATGTTTGACAAATCTGTTCGAGTTTTTTGAGGTTGTAACTAGCAGAATAGATAAGGGGGAACCAGTGGATGTGGTGTATTTGGATTTTCAGAAAACATTCGATAAGGTGCCACACAAGAGGTTATTCAACAAAATTAGGGGTCATGGGATTGGGGTTAATATACTAGCATGGATTGAGGATTGGTTAACGGACAGAAAACAGAGAGTAGGAATAAACGGGTCATTTTCGGGTTGGCAGGCTGTTACTAGTGTGGTACCGCAAGGATCAGTGCTTGAGCCTCAGCTATTTACAATCTATGTCAATGATTTGGATGAGGGGACCAAATGTAATATTTCCAAGTTTGCTGATGATACAAAGCTAGGTAGGAATGTAAGTTGTGAGGAGGATGCAAGGAGGCTTCAAGGGGATATAGATAGGTTAGGCGGGTAGGCAAGAACATGTCAAATGGAATATAATGTAGATAAATGTGAAGTTATCCACTTTGGTAATAAAAATATAAAAGCAGAGTATTTTTTAAATGGTGAGAGATTGGGAAATGTTGGTGTTCAGAGGGACCTGGGTGTCCTTGTACACGAATCACTGAAAGTTAACATGCAGGTACAGCATGCAATTAGGAAAGCAAATGGTATGTTGGCCTTTATTACAAGAGGATTTGAGTATAACAGTAAAGACCTCTTACTGCAATTATATAGGGCCTTGGTGAGACCACACCTGGAGTATTGTGTACAGTTTTGGTCTCCTTTCCTAAGGAAGGATATACTTGCCATAGAGGGAGTGCAACAAAGGTTCACCAGACTGATTCCTGGGATGGGGGGATTGTCCTATGAGGAGAGATTGAGTAGACTATGTCTACATTTTCCAGAGTTTAGAAGAATGAGAGGTGATCTCATTGAAACATACAAAATTCTTACAGGACTTGACAGGGTAGATGCAGGGAGGATGTTTCCCCTGGCTGGGGAATCTAGAACCAGGGGTCACAGTCTCTGAATAAGGGATCGGCCATTGAGGACTGAGATGAGGAGAAATCTCTTCACTCATGGAGTAGTTAATCTTTGGAATTCTCTACCCCAGAGGGCTGTAAATGCTCAGACGTTGAGTATATTCAAGGCAGAAAGCGATAGATTTTTGAATATGAAGGAAATCAAGGGATTTGGGGATAGTGCAGGAAAGTGGAGCTGAGGTAGAAGATCAGCCATGATCTTATTGAATGGTGGAGCAGGCTCGAAGGGCCAAATGGCCTACTCCTGCTCCTATTTCTTATGTTCTTATGTACTTATGTTGTTATACCTAACCTGGGAGTGTTTGATGGGACAGTGTAGAGGGAGCTTTACTCTGTATCTAACCTGTGCTGTACCTGCCCTGGGAGTGTTTGGTGGGACAGTGTAGAGGGAGCTTTACTCTGTCTCCAATCCGAGCTGTACCTGCCCTGGGAGTGTTTGATGGGACAGTGTAGATGGAGCTTTACTCTGTCTCCAACCCGTGCTGTACCTGCCCTGGGAGTGTTTGAGGGGACAGTGTAGAGGAAGCTTTACTCTCTCCTAGAGAGAGAGGGAAGATCAAGGTTGCGTTAACTTGGGAATTCACCAGTAGTTGCAATACCGCATTAGTAACGGATCTGGGTGAGGGGCGGTTGGTTCGTGGTGTGAGGCAGGATCCTGGAGGCCCAAAGAAAGGTGAAAAACCTTTGGTTGATTCAGTGCCAAGCCTGCTCCTGTAGAACTGCTTTCCTGCCGGCAGGGGGTGCTACTGGCTACTTAAAGCAATTTGCAAAATGTTGAACATAAAGAAAAAAGACTTGGATAATAGAATCATAGAATCTTACAGCACAGACGGAAGCCATTCGGCCCATTGTGCCTGTGCCGGCTCTTTGAAGCTTGAATGGAGCCAGACCCCCGATGGTACGGTACTTCACCGCACCATGTGACGTGGTTTGTTCCGACTCATGCTGCGGGGAATATGTACCACGTGAGTGATCCTTGAGCCATGTTGTCAGCCGTGGCTCAGTGGGTAGCACTCTTGCCTCTGAGTCAGGTTGTGGGGTCAAGTCCCACTCCAGGGACTTGAGCATAAAAATCTAGGCTGACACTCCAGTGCAGTGCTGAGGGAGCGCTGCACTGTCAGAGGTGCCGCCTTTCGGATGAGACATTAAACCGAGGTCCCGTCTGCTCTCTCAGGTAGACGCAAAAGATCCCATGACACTATTTCGAAGAAGAGCAGGGGAGTTATCCCCGGTATCTTGGCCAATATTTATCCCTTAATCTACATAAGAAAAGCAGATTATCTGGTCATGATCACATTGCTGTTTGTGGGAGCTTACTGTGTGCAAATTGGCTGCCACGTTTCCTACATTACAACAGCGACTACACTCCAGTCTTCAGTACTTCATTGGCTGTAAAGCGCTTTGAGACGTCCGGTGGTTGTGAAAGGCGCTATAGAAATGCAAGTCCTTCTTTCTCCTTTCTCTTGCCTCTGAGTCTCAAGGTTGCGTGTTCGAGTCTTACTCCAGAGACTTGAGCACAAATGTAGGCTGCTAATCCAGTGCTGCACTGTCGGAGGTGCCGTCTTTCGGATGAGGCATTAAATCGAGGCCCTGTCTGCCCTCTTGCGTGAATATAAAAGATCCCAAGACACTGTTTCGAATGAGCAGTGGGGATCTCCCCGGTGTCGTGGAGCACTTTATATCCATCACCCAACATCACTACGAGAGATTATCTGGTTATTATCACATTGCTGTTTGTGGGAGCTTGCTGAGCACAAATTGGCTGCTCCGTTTCCTACATTACAACAGTGACTACACTCCAAAAGTACTTCACTGGCTGCATTGGGAAATTCTGAGTGCATGAAAGGCGCTGTATACGCCTTCTGTAAGTCTTTACTTTTTATAGAAGACTGAGGGGTGGTCTGAACGAGATGTTTAAAATGTTAATAGGATTCGATAGGGTAGACGCAGAGGGGTGGGGGAGACTCAAAAACAAGGGGACATAATCTTAAAATTAGAGCTCGGCCCTTCAAGAGCGAAATCAGGAAGCACTTCTTCACACAAAGGGTAGTGGAAATCTGAACTCTCTCCCCCAAAAGGTTGTGGATACTGAGGGCCAATTGGAGCTTCCAAGACTGAGAGCGATAGACTTTTGTTGGGTAAGAGTATCGAGGGATACAGAGCACAGGCGGGTAAATGGAGTTGAGGTGCAGATCAGCCGTGATCTTATTGAATGGCGGAGCAGGCTCGAAGGGCTGAATGGCCTACTCCTGTTCCTATTTCTTATTTTCTTATGTTCTTATACCTTCCCTGGGAGTGTTTGATGGGACAGTGCAGAAGGGAGCTTTACTCTGTATCTAACCCGTGCTGTTCCTGACCTGGGTGTGTTTGATGGGACAGTGTAGAGGAAGCTTTACTCTGTATCTAACCCGTGCTGTACCTGCCCTGGGAGTGTTTGATGGGACAGTGTAGAGGGAGCTTTACTCTGTATCTAACCCGTGCTGTACCTGCCCTGGGAGTGTTTGATGGGACAGTGTAGAGGGAGCTTTACTCTGTATCTAACTCGTGCTGTTCCTGACCTGGGTGTGTTTGATGGGACAGTGTAGAGGAAGCTTTACTCTGTATCTAACCCGTGCTGTACCTGCCCTGGGAGTGTTTGATGGGACAGTGTAGAGGGAGCTTTACTCTGTATCTAACCCGTGCTGACCCTGACCTGAGTGTGTTTGATGGGACAGTGTAGAGGAAGCTTTACTCTGTATCTAACCCGTGCTGTACCTGCCCTGGGAGTGTTTGATGGGACAGTGTAGAGGGAGCTTTACTCTGTATCTAACCCGTGCTGTACCTGCCCTGGGAGTGTTTGATGGGACAGTGTAGAGGGAGCTTTACTCTGTATCTAACCCGTGCTGTACCTGCCCTGGGAGTGTTTGATGGGTCAGTGTAGAGGAAGCTTTACTCTGTATCTAACCCGTGCTGACCCTGACCTGGGTGTGTTTGATGGGACAGTGTAGAGGAAGCTTTACTCTGTATCTAACCCGTGCTGACCCTGACCTGGGTGTGTTTGATGGGACAGTGTAGAGGGAGCTTTACTCTGTATCTAACCCATGCTGTCCCTGACCTGGGTGTGTTTGATGGGACAGTGTAGAGCAAGCTTTACTCTGTATCTAACCCGTGCTGATCCTGACCTGGGTGTGTTTGATGGGACAGTGTAGAGGGAGCTTTACTCTGTATCTAACCCATGCTGTACCTGCCCTGGGAGTGTTTGATGGGACAGTGTAGAGGGAGCTTTACTTTGTATCTAACCCATGCTGTACCTGCCCTGGGAGTGTTTGACGGGACAGTGTAGAGGAAGCTTTACTCTGTATCTAACCCATGCTGTACCTGCCCTGGGAGTGTTTGATGGGACAGTGTAGAGGGAGCTTTACTCTGTATCTAACCCATGATGTATCTTCTTGTAAAAATATCAAAATCTACCTAGAGGGTGGGACAGTTGAAACAGGCAGGAAAGATTCACAGAAAGAGGGAAAATAAAGTCGAAAATGGATGAGGGGAGAGAGACAGAGAGAGAGAAATCGAGGAAAAAAATGCATGAAAGAGAAAGGGAGATGAAAAGAATGGAGTAGGAGAAATTTACAGAGTGAATTACAGGAAAAGAGACCTTTTTAATTTTTGATTTTGAGCAAAACCACAGTAAGAAAGGCTTGCATTTATATAGCACCTTTCACGACCTCAGGACATCTGAAAGCGCTTTACAGCCAATGAAGTACCTTTTGAAGTCGAGTCACTGTTGTAATACAGGAAACGCGAGAGCCAATTTGCGCACAGCAAGAGCCCACAAACAGCAATACGAAAATGACCAGATAATCTGTTTTAGTGATGCTGGTTGTGGGATAAATATTGGCCCAGGACACTGGAAAGCAGGTCCCTGCTCATCTCCGAAATAGTGCCATGGGAGCTTTTACCTGCTCCCGAGAGGGCAGACGATGCCTCGGTTTTACTTCTCCTTCCGAAATATGGCACCTCCGACAGTGCAGCGCTCCCTCAGTACTGCACTGGGCGTGTCAGCTCAGCTTATGCGCTCTAGTGTCTGGAGTGGGACTTGAACCCACAACCTTCTGACTGATCGCGAGCACGGCCCACTGTGACACGCCTGACAGCAGGTCAACTGAGCTGAAAAGCTGTTGCTTGCGATATTTGAGAGCTTAAAGCCTTCGTGTGAAATTTCGTCCGCTGATATTTGAACGCAGATTTTTACTCATCTATTTAAAATAGGTTAACGCCTCCATTAAGGTAACAAACAGGGGCATATCATACAACGGCATGAAATGATGGTCCGTTACTATCACACACCGGGGAATTACATTCCCTTTGAAGTTAATCAAAAGGAAAAATCGTGAGATTTGTATATCGGGCGACTGATCCCAGAGTGCCCGTTTTACACTATCGGCCAAAGTTAAAATTCATCCCTGCAGTAATTTCTGGGCTCTGGTCTCTGAAATAGGGAAATCCACGTGCAAAGTGCAATGTCGCTACCTGCTGGCAAGAAAAAAGAAAGTCTTGCAGTTATACAGAGCATTTCACAACCTCAGGACGTCCCAAAGCGCTTTACAGCCAATGAAGTACTTTTGAAGCACAGTCACTGTTGCAATGTGGGAAACGCAGCAGCCAATTTGCGCACAGCAAGCTCCCACAAACAGCATTGTGATAATGATCAGGTATGTTTTAGTGATGTTGGTTGAGGGATAAATATTGGCCCAGGACACCGGGGATAACTCCCCTGCTCTTCTTTGAAATAGTGCCATTGGACCTTTTACGTCTACCTGAGAGAGGGCAGACAGGGCCTCGGTTTAACGTCTCATCCAAAAGACGGCACCTCCGACAGTGCAGCGCTCCCTCAGTACCGCACTGGGAGTGTCAGAGTAGAATTTTTGTGCTCAAGTCTCTGGAGTGGGACTTGAACCCACAACCTTCTGACCCAGGGGCGAGAGTGCTGCCCACTGTGCCACAGCTGGCAAGGAAAGGATATGACATGACAGCATACAAAATTGGGCAAATTGACGGTGTTTGTTTTAACAGCAAATTCATGTGATTATGCAAAGGTAACGGGCCCCTGAGAGTGGTTTATGGGCGGCTGCTGTATTCAGGTGCTCACTGACGTAACCACATCGGGGGAGAGGGACTGAGGCGCACTACGCACGGGCAGACCGTCCTGACCGTGCTTATCAGACTGCTCAGTTCAGTGGCAGAGATAGGCTTGCCAACTCTGGCCGGACGTATCCCTGGAGGTCTCCTCACACGACCAGCTCCCCCCAACCACCCCGCCCGGTCAAACAGCCTTTATTCCACCCCCCCACCATCTCTAATTTTTTTTATATAACTAATAGAATCATAGGGGGAGAAATTCAGTATCGCCCCATTTGGGGCGCAATTATCGGCCGGGCGCAAAGATTAGCGCCTGGCACTAATTATCGCCACCGACTGCAAACTTGACTTTTATCGCCCCTGGAGGTGATTGGAGCGCTAAATCAGGTGCTTCACACCTGTCTTAAGGCGCAAAGGCTGAGGAGCGAGGCGCTACCTCAGAGCGCTGGCGAAGTTCATGTAATGTCAGTCAGCAATGGAACACACACACAATGGCATGGGCCAGGTCTTAAAGGGGATGGTTAATCTCACTTTCCATCCACATCCTGCTAATTGCAGCCTTGAATCTCGGCCTGGAGAGACCTGCACATCAAATCTGCTGGAAAGAACAATGGAGAGTACCAGGCAAAGAGCTCAGAGTGCAGCCCCCACAGTCTCTTCTAAATCGATACAAGGAATGGCAAATCAAAATGAACCTGCAAAGTGCTGCTCAGTACCCAAAACTCCTTCACACAACGTTGAAACTCTCCAGAAGTCTCTCTCTCTCTCTCTCTCTCTCAGAATGCGTAGTTCAAAAATGGCACCAACAATAAAAGGCAGGAAGCGGTCACCTTTAACTAGCGCTCCCCCTTTCCCTTCATGACTGCAGAACGCTCCACTCAAACTGTCGTTGCTAGCGTCAGGCGGTAAGGCAGGGGGCGCCACTCAATATCCGCTCCGGGGCGATACTGGGGCGTTGCGCACTCGACTGACGTCACGATCTGCCGGCGCAGGAGATCGTGGTGGTAGTGTTTAGCGCCGCCGCAAAATGTCTAGTTAATTTCGCGAGCGGCGCAAACTTCGCCGCGCCTGGGCGCTAGATGCTTTGCGCCCCATTAGCGCCCTCTTAAGGCGCTAACGGGAGGCGCAACCAACTGAATTTTTCCCCCATAGAATCTTACAGCACAGACCGAAGCCATTCGGCCCATTGTGCCTGTGCCGGCTCTTTGAAGCCTTGAATGGAGCCAGACCCCCGATGGTAGGTACTCCACCGCACCATGTGACGTGGTTTGTTCCGACTCATGCTGCGGGGAATATGTACCACGTGAGTGATCCTTGCGCCACGTTGTCAGCCGTGGCTCAGTTGGTAGCACTCACACTTCCTAGTCGGAGGGTTTGTGGATTCAAGTCCCACTCCATGGAACTTGAGCACATAAAGCTAGGCTGACACTCCACTCCAGTGCAGTGCCGAGGGAGTGCTGCACTGTCGGAGGTGCCGTCTTTCAAATGAAACATTAAACTGAGGTCCTGTCTGCTCTCTCAGGCGGACGTAAAAGATCCCATGACACTATTTCGAAGAAGAGCAGGGGCGTTATCCCTGGCGTCTTGGCCAATATTTACCCCTTAATCTACATAAAAAAAGCAGATTATCTGGTCATTATCACATTGTTGTTTGTGGGAGCTTGCTGTGCGCAAATTGGCTGCTGCGTTTCCTACATTACAACGGTGACTATACTCCAAAAGTACTTCATTGGCTGTAAAGCGCTTTGAGACGTCCGGTGGTTGTGAAAGGCGCTATAGAAATGCAAGTCCTTTTTTCTCCTTTCTCTTGCCTCTGAGTCTCAAGGTTGCGTGTTCGAGTCTTACTCCAGAGACCTGAGCACAAATGTAGGCTGCTAATCCAGTGCTGCACTGTCGGAGGTGCCGTCTTTCGGATGAGGCATTAAATCGAGGCCCTGTCTGCCCTCTTGCGTGAATATAAAAGATCCCAAGACACTGTTTCGAATGAGCAGTGGGGATCTCCCCGGTGTCCTGGAGCACTTTATATCCATCACCCAACATCACTACGAGAGATTATCTGGTTATTATCACATTGCTGTTTGTGGGAGCTTGCTGTGCACAAATTGGCTGCTCCGTTTCCTACATTACAACAGTGACTACACTCCAAAAGTACTTCACTGGCTGCACTGGGACATTCTGAGTGCATGAAAGGCGCTGTATACGCCTCCTGTAAGACTTTACTTTTTATAGAAGACTGAGGGGTGGTCTGAACGAGATTTTTAAAATGTTAATAGGATTCGATAGGGTAGACGCAGAGGGGTGGGGGGAGACTCAAAACAAGGGGACATAATCGTAAAATTAGAGCTCGGCCCTTCAAGAACGAACTCAGGAAGCACTTCTTCACACAAAGGGTAGTGGAAATCTGGAACTCTCTCCCCCAAACGGCTGTGGATACTGAGGGCCAATTGGAGCTTCGAAGACTGAGAGCGATAGACTTTTGTTGGGTAAGAGTATCGAGGGATACGGAGCACAGGCGGGTAAATGGAGTTGAGGTGCAGATCAGAATGGCGGAGCAGGCCCGTGGGGCTGAATGGCCTCCTCCTGTTCCTAATGTTACTGCGGAGCTTGGCTCGTACCCGATATTTCTTGATAATGGATGATATTTCCCGTAGCCCAGTGCCTGATCTTCTGCTGTGTTTTCCTGCAGGGGAAATTGGAGAATTCGGTTGGCTTGCTTGAGGAGAAGCTGGAGGAGTATCGAGGAGCACAGTCCACCCGAGGGTCCAAGATCTCCCAGACTCTGGTGAGCCTTTTCCCTGGTAACACACAGGCATTAGAATAAGTGTTCGCCGACCTACACTGGCTCCCGTTCACCCATCACCCCCCGTGCTCGCCAACCTACACTGGCTCCCGTTCACCCATCACCCCCTGTGCTCGTCAATCTACACTGGCTCCCGTTCACCCATCACCCCCTGTGCTCGCCAGCCTACACTGGCTCCCGTTCACCCATCACCCCCTCTGCTCACTGACCTACACTGGCTCCCGTTCACCCATCACCCCCTCTGCTCACTGACCTACACTGGCTCCCGTTCACCCATCACCCACCGTGCTCACTGACCTACACTGGCTCCCGTTCACCCATCACCCCCTGTGCTCGCTGACTACACTGGCTCCCGTTCACCCATCACCCACCGTGCTCGCCGACCTACACTGGCTCCCGTTCACCCATCACCCCCTGTGCTCGCTGACTACACTGGCTCCCGTTCACCCATCACCCACCGTGCTCACTGACCTACACTGGCTCCCGTTCACCCATCACCCCCTCTGCTCACTGACCTACACTGGCTCCCGTTCACCCATCACCCCCTCTGCTCACTGACCTACACTGGCTCCCGTTCACCCATCACCCACCGTGCTCGCTGACCTACACTGGCTCCCGTTCACCCATCACCCACCGTGCTCGCTGACCTACACTGGCTCCTGTTCACCCATCACCCCCTCTGCTCGCTGACCTACACTGGCTCCCGTTCACCCATCACCCACCGTGCTCACTGACCTACACTGGCTCCCGTTCACCCATCACCCCCTCTGCTCACTGACCTACACTGGCTCCCGTTCACCCATCACCCCCTCTGCTCACTGACCTACACTGGCTCCCGTTCACCCATCACCCACCGTGCTCACTGACCTACACTGGCTCCCGTTCACCCATCACCCACCGTGCTCACTGACCTACACTGGCTCCCGTTCACCCATCACCCCCTCTGCTCACTGACCTACACTGGCTCCCGTTCACCCATCACCCCCTCTGCTCACTGACCTACACTGGCTCCCGTTCACCCATCACCCCCTCTGCTCACTGACCTACACTGGCTCCCGTTCACCCATCACCCACCGTGCTCACTGACCTACACTGGCTCCCGTTCACCCATCACCCACCGTGCTCGCTGACGTACACTGGCTCCCGTTCACCCATCACCCCCTGTGCTCGCTGACCTACACTGGCTCCCGTTCACCCATCACCCACCGTGCTCGCTGACGTACACTGGCTCCCGTTCACCCATCACCCCCTGTGCTCGCTGACCTACACTGGCTCCCGTTCACCCATCACCCACCGTGCTCACTGACCTACACTGGCTCCCGTTCACCCATCACCCACCGTGCTCGCTGACCTACACTGGCTCCTGTTCACCCATCACCCCCCGTGCTCGCCGACCTACACTGGCTCCTGTTCACCCATCACCCCCACCGTGCTCACTGACCTACATTGGCTCCCGTTCACCCATCACCCCCCCGATCTCGCCGACCTACACTGGCTACTGTTCACCCATCACCCCCCCGATCTCGCCGACCTACATTGGCTCCGGGTCCAGCAACGCCTCGATTTCACAATTCTCATCCTCGTGTTCAAATCCCTCCATGGCCTCGCCCCCTCCCTATCGCTGTAATCTCCTCCAGCCCAACAACCCCCCGAGATATCTGCGCTCCTCCAATTCTGGCCTCTCGCACTTCCCCGATTTTAATCGCTCCACCATTGGTGGCCGTGCCTTCAGCTGCCTGGGCCCTAAGCTATGGAATTCCCTCTGTAAACCTCGCCACCTCTCTACCGCTCTCTCTTCGAGGTCCCGTCTGCTCTCTCTCAGATGGACGTAAAAGATCCCACGGCCACTATTTCTAGAAGAAGAGCACGGGAGTTCTCCCCGGTGTCCTGGGGCCAATATTTATCCCTCAAGCAACATAACAAAAAACAGATTATCTGGTCATTATCACATTGCTGTTTGTGGGAGCTTGCTGTGCACAAATTGGCTGCCGTGTTTCCCACACTTCAAAAGTACTTCATCGGTTGTAAAGCGCTTTGAGACGTCCGGTGGTTGAAAAGGTGCTATATAAATGCAAGTCTTTCTTTCTTCTTTCTTTTTCTAAGATGCTCCTTAAAACCTACCTCTTTGACCCAACTTTTACTCACCAGTCCCAATATCACATTATGTGGCTCGGTGTCAAATTAAAAAATTTTTTTTTCATTCGTTTATGGAATCAGGGCGTCGCTGGCAATGCCAGCATTTATTGCCCATCCCTAGTTGCCCGTGAGAAGGTGGTGGTGAGCCACCTTCTTGAACCGCTGCAGTCCGTGTGGTGATGGTACTCCCACAGTGCTGTTAGGTAGGGAGTTCCAGGATTTTGACCCAGCGACGATGAAGGATCGGCGATATACTTCTAAGTCAGGATGGTGTGTGATTTGATGGGGAACTTGGAGGTGATGGTGTTCCCCTGCGCCTGCTGCCCTTGTCCTTCTAGGTGGAAGAGGTCGCGGGTTCGGGAGGTGCTGCCGAAGAAGCCTTGGCGAGTTGCTGCAGTGCATCTTGTAGATGGTGCACACTGCAGCCACGGTACGCCGGTGGTGGAGGGAGTGAATGTTTAAGGTGGTGGATGGGGTGCCAATCAAGTGGGCTGCTTTGTCCTGGATGGTGTCGAGCTTCTTGAGTGTTGTTGGAGCTGCACTCATCCAGGCAAGTGGAGAGTATTCCATCACACTCCTTACTTGTGCCTTGTAGATGGTGGAAAGGCTTTGGGGAGTTAGGTGAGACACTCGCTGCAGAATACCCAGCCTCTGACCTGCTCTTGTTGGTCCAGTTAAGTTTCTGGTCAATGGTGACCCCCAGGATGTCGATGGTGGGGGATTCGGCGATGGTAATGCCGTTGTATGTCAAGGGGAGGTGGTTAGACTCTCGCTTGTTGGAGATGGTCATTGCCTGGCACTTCTGTGGCGCGAATGTTACCTGCCACTTATCAGCCCAAGCCTGAACGTCATATAACGCTCCTGAGAGGCGCCTTGGGACGTTTTACTACGTGAATGACGCTATATAAATGCAAGTTGTTGTTGTTGCGGTCGTGTGACTGGAAAGGCAATGGTATTCACCCACCCCAAACAGAAAGTGCGAGCCTTTCACACCCAGCGCACGGAGCACTATGAAGTAGTATGAAGATGATAGGCGCCTATGGTTACTGTTGTGATTGCTGGCCATTCAAAGGATTGGGTTAACAATTGGGAACAGAGATAAGAGGTTCTGTTCTATCCTACAGAGAGAGGGAAGGTCAAGGTCGGGTTAACTTGAGCTGCCTGCACTGCCTGGTCAGTGGTTGCAATACCGCATTAGTAACGGATCTGGGTGAGGGGTGGTTGGTTTGTGGTGTGAGGCAGGATCCTGGAGGCCCAAAGAAAGGTGAAAAACCTTTGGTTGATTCAGTGCCAAGCCTGCTCCTGTAGAACTGCTTTCCTGCCGGCAGGGGGTGCTACTGGCTACTTAAAGCAATTTGCAAAATGTTGAACATAAAAGAAAAAAGACTTGCATTTCTGCAGCTGTTTTCACGACCTCAGGACATCTCAAAGCGCTTTACAGCCAATGAAGTACTTTACAAGTGCAGTCACTGTTGTAATGTAGGAAATGTAGGAAACACGGCAGCCCATTTGCGCACAGCAAGCTCCCACAAACAGCAATGGCCCAAAAAATTCATCCCGGTGCGCGAGAGTACGCACTGCGTACTCTCGCGTATTCCCACTCCAATTGCCGGTTTTCTGCATGCCCTGCGCATGCGCTGAAAACCGGCAATTGCTCTTTTGAAAAGGGGGCGGTTCCTCGGTGCATCGCGTGCGTGCTACAGGCTGCGCGCATGCTGTGCACTTCATGCTTTGGACGCGCAGGTAAGTACTGAAGATTTTAGAAATGTAAAAAGGAGGAGTAAGACCCACTTTTAACAAGGTAAGTAGTGAATTAAGTATTTTTTTGAATTTTTTTTTACAGGTATATCTTTTTTAGAGACTTTAAAGACAGGTAAGTTTATTTTTATAACTTTTTAAAAGATTTTAAATTTTTTAAAAATTTAATTTTTTATTTAAAATGGTTAATTTATTTAACTATACTTATTTTATTAATGTGATGTTTTTTTTTAAAAATTTAATTGAGGTTTAGCTGTTATTTTGGGGGGGTGTAAGATTCATAGATTTCACAGCCGTGCTGTGAAACTTATGAATGGAAGATGGTGTGCTGCCATTGGCTCTAACTGAGTCACGTGATCCCACAGCTCGCACGAATTCACTACGCCGCTGGGATACGCAAGCACTGCCCGGCTGATGTCTGGAACATCAAGTTCGTGCGAGCTGGATCTGAAAAAGCACAAGCGAGGTGAGAGATCGCGGGGAAGGCTTACCCCCGCGGGAACAGAGCGAGATCAATTTCTGGGCCAATGTGACAACGGCCAGATAATCTGTTTTAGTGATGTTGGTTGAGGGATAAATATTGGCCCCACGACACCGGGGAGAACTCCCCTGCTCTTCATCGAAATAGTGGCCGCGGGATCTTTTATGTCCATGGCAGACCGGGCCTCGGCTTAACGTCTCATCCAAAAGACGGCACCTCTGACAGTGCAGCGCTCCCTCAGCACTGCACTGGGAGTGTCGGCCTGGATTATGTGCTCAAGTCTCTGGAGTGGGGGCTCGAACCCACGACCTTCATGACTCAGAGACGGCAAGTGCTGCCCACTGCCACCTGGTGGTAAGAAATAATACTGCATCAAATTGTACACAAGCCCACACACCAGTGGCAAGAGTAAACGCTGACTTCCAGACAAGAGGGCCAGGTTCATTGTTATAAAGTGAAAGTTTATGGTAGAAACCAGGAAGTATTTCTTTACAGAGAGAGGAGCCAGCAGTGGGAACTGGCTACCAGAAAGGATGGATGATGCCTGGAAACTGGGCTCATTTAAGGAGCAGCTGGATACTGTATAAGAACATAACATAACAACATAAGAGGTAGGAGCAGGAGTCGGTCATCTGGCCCCTCGAGCCTGCTCCGCCATTCAATGAGATCATGGCTGATCTGATCTTGGCCTCAACTCCACTTCCCTGCCTGCTCCCCATAACCCTTGACTTCCTTATCATTCAAAAATCTGTCTATCTCCACCTTAAATATATTCAATGACCCAGCCTCCACAGCTCTCTGGGGAAGAGAATTCCAAAGATTCACGACTCTCTGAGAAGAAATTCCTCCTCATCTCCGTTTTAAATGGGTGCCCCATTATTCTGAAATTACGCCCCCTAGTTCTAGATTCCCCCACGAGGGGAAACATCTTCTCTGCATCTACCCTGTCAAGCCCCTTCAGAATCTTATATGTTTCAATAAGATCCCCTTTCATTCTTCTAAACGCCAATGAGTATAGGCTCAACCTGCTCAACCCTTCTTCATAAGATAACCCCTTCAACTCAGGAATCAACCTTGTGAACCTTCTCTGCACTGCCTCCAGTGCAAGTATATCCTTCCTTAAATAAGGAGACCAAAACTGTACGCAGTACTCCAGGTGTGGTCTCACCAGCGCCCTGTACAGTTGTAACAGGACTTCCCAACTTTTATACTCCATTCTCTTTGCAATAAAGGCCAACACTCCATTTGCCTTCCTAATTACTTGCTGTACCTGCATGCTAACTTTTTGTGATTCATGTACAAGGACCCCCGATCCCTCTGTACCTCAGCATTTTGTAATCTCTCCCCATTTAAATAATAATTTGCTTTTTTATTTTTCCTACCAAAGTGGATAACCTCATATTTTCCCACATTAAACTCCATCTGCCAGATTTTTGCCCACTCACTTAGCCTATCTATATCCCTTTGGAGATTCTTTGCGTCCTCCACACAATTTGCTTTCCCACCTATCTTTGTATCATCAGCAAATTTGGCTACATTACACTCGGTCCCTTCATCCAAGTCATTAATATAGATTGTAAATAGTTGAGGCCCCAGCACCGATCCCTGCGGCACCCCACTAGTTACAGTTTGCCAACCTGAAAATGACCCATTTATCCCGACTCTCTGTTTTCTGTTATTTAGCCAATTTTCTATCCATGCTAATATATTACCCCCAACCCCGTGAGCTCTTATCTTGTGTAGTAACCTTTTATGTGGCACCTTATCGAATGCCTTCTAGAAATCCAAATACATGACATCTACTGGTTCCCCTTTATCCACCCTGCTTGTTACATCCTCAGAGAACTCCAGCAAATTTGTCAAACATGATTTCCCTTTCGTAAAACCATTCTGACTCTGCTTGACTATATTATGATTTTCTAAATGTCCTGCTATCACTTCCTGAATGATGGACTCCAGCATTTTCCCAATGACAGCTGTGAGGCTAACTGGTCGATCGTTGCCTGCTTTCTGTCTCCCTCCTTTCTTAAATAGGGTGTTACATTTGCGGTTTTCCAGTCCGCTGGGGTGCTCTCCAGAATCCAGGCAATTTTGGTAGATTACAACCAATCTGTTGTGTAGGCATCTTCACACTCTTCCCTCGGAGAGCAGTGCGATGTAGTGGAAGGATTCTCAGGCTGATTAACAGTCTGATCCGAACACTCCTCGCATGGCTGCAACCATCTTCACACCAGCCGATAGGTTGGTTCGATCTATATGGCGGGAGGGTTTATGGGGTCCCACAATGTATACAATGGGGGGGGGGGGGGTGGGGAGGCAAGGAATAATAAAGGGAAAAAAACACTAGTGGGAGTAGTATATAGGCCTCCTAATAGTTGCAACTCTGCTGGAAGAAGTATTAATCAGGAAATAGTTGGGGCATGTAATAAGGGAACAGCTATAATTATGGGGGATTTTAACTATCATATTAACTGGACAAATCAAATTGGGCAGGGCAGCCTTGAGGAAGAGTTTATTGAGTGTATTAGGGATGGATTTCTTGAGCAGTATGTAACTGATCCTACAAGGGGGCAAGCAACCTTGGACCTGGTCCTGTGTAATGAGTCAGGATTAATTAATAATGTCCTAGTTAAGGATCCCCTTGGAATGAGTGACCATAACATGGTTGAATTCCATATCCAATTAGAGGGTGAGAAGGTTGGTTCTCAGACAAGCGTACTGAGCTTGAATAAAGGAGACTATAATGGTATGAGAGCGGAATTGATTAAAGTGGACTGGGAAAATAGATTAAAGGGTAAGACGGTACATGAGCAGTGGTGTTCATTTAAGGAGTTATTTTACAACTTTCAAAAAATATATATTCCACTGAGGAAAAAAGGGTGTAAAAGAAATGACAGCCATCCGTGGCTAAGTAAAGAAATTAAGGATAGTATCCAACTAAAAACAAGGACATATAAGGTAGCCAAACTTAGTGGGAGGATAGAAGATTGGGAAGTCTTCAAAGGACAGCAAAAAGTAACTAAAGGGTTGATTAAGAAAGGGAAGATAGATTATGAAAATAAATTAGCAAAAATATAAAAACAGATAGCAAGAGTTTCTATAGTTATATAAAAAGAAAAAGGGTGGCTAAGGCAAACGTAGGTCTCTCAGAGGATGAGACCGGGAAATTAATGGTGGGAAACATGGAGATGGCAAAAATGCTGAACAAATATTTTGTTTCAGTCTTTACGGTAGAGGACACTAAGCATATCCCAACACTGGACAAACAGGGGGCTCTAGGGGGGGAGGAGCTAAATACGATTAAAATCACTAAGGAATTGGTACTCAGTAAAATAATGGGACTCAAGGTGGATAAATCCCCATGACCTGATGGCTTACATCCTAGGGTCTTGAGGGAAGTGGCAATAGGGATTGTGGATGCTTTGGTAATAATTTTCCAAAATTCCCTGGAATCAGCAAAGGTCCCGGCAGATTGGAAAACTGCTAATGTAACACCCTTATTTAAAAAGGGTAGTAGGCAGAAAGCTGGAAATTATAGACCAGTTAGTCTAACATCTGTAGTGGGTAAAATTTTGGAGTCTATTATTAAGGAGACAGTAACGGAACATTTAGATAAACATAATTTGATAGGACAAAGTCAGCATGGCTTTATGAAGGGGAAATCATGTCTGACAAATTTGCTTGAGTTCTTTGAGGACATAACGTACAGGGTGGATAAAGGGGAACCAATGGACGTAGTGTATTTAGACTTCCAGAAGGCATTCGACAAGGTGCCACATAAAAGATTATTGCTCAAGATAAAAAATCACTGGATTGGGGGGAATATTCTGGCATGGGTGGAGGATTGGTTATCTAACAGGAAGCAGAGAGTTGGGATAAATGGTTCATTCTCGGACTGGCAACCAGTAGCCAGTGGTGTTCCGCAGGGGTCGGTGCTGGGTCCCCAACTCTTTACAATCTATATTAACGATTTGGAGGAGGGGACTGAGTGTAACATATCAAAGTTTGCAGATGATACAAAGATGGGAGGGAAAGTAGAGAGTGAGGAGGACATAAAAAACCTACAAGGGGATGTGGACAGGCTGGGTGAGTGGGCAGAGATTTGGCAGATGCAATACAATATTGGAAAATGTGAGGTTATGCACTTTGGCAGGAAAAATCAGAGAGCAAGTTATTATCTTAATGGTGAGAAACTGGAAAGTACTGCAGTACAAAGGGATCTGGGGGTCCTAGTGCAAGAAAATCAAAAAGTTAGTATGCAGGTGCAGTAGGTGATCAAGAAGGCCAACGGAATGTTGGCTTTTATTGCTAGGGGGATAGATTATAAAAACAGGGAGGTATTGCTGCAGTTATATAAGGTATTGGTGAGACCGCACCTGGAATACTGCATACAGTTTTGGTGTCCATACTTAAGAAAAGACATACTTGCTCTCGAGGCAGTACAAAGAAGGTTCACTCGGTTAATCCCCGGGATGAGGGGGTGGACATACGAGGAGAGGTTGAGTAGATTGGGACTCTACTCATTGGAGTTCAAAGAATGAGAGGCGATCTTATTGAAACATATAAGATTGTGAAGGGGCTTGATCGGGTGGATGCGGTAAGGATGTTCCCAAGGATGGGTGAAACTAGAACTAGGGGGCATAATCTTAGAATAAGGGGCTGCTCTTTCAAAACTGAGATGAGGAGAAAATTCTTCACTCAGAGGGTAGTAGGTCTGTGGAATTTGCTGCCCCAGGAAGCTGTGGAAGCTACATCATTAAATAAATTTAAAACAGAAATAGACAGTTTCCTAGAAGTAAAGGGAATTAGGGGTTACGGGGAGCGGGCAGGAAATTAGACATGAGGCTGAGTTCGGATCGGTCGAGGCCCTGTGGGTGGCGTAGCGGGCCCAGGGGCTGAGTGGCCGGGTCCTGCTCCTACTTCTTGTGTTCTTTAGATTTGAGGTGAGGATCAGATCAGCCATGATCTTATTGAATGGCGGAGCAGGCTCGAGGGGCCGATTGGCCTACTCCTGCTCCTATTTCTTATGTTCTTATGTTCTTATGATGCCGGTAGTTAAGGGTCTCTGCTCACCAGGACTATCTACAACAACAACAACAACCACTTACATTTATATAGTGCCCTTTACATAGTAACATGTCCTGAGACACTTCACAGGAGCGATTATCAAACAGAATCTAACACCCAGCCACATAAGGAGATATTAGGGCAGGTGACCAAAAGCTTGGTCAAAGAGGTAGGTTTTAAGGAGCGTCTTAAAGGAGGAGAGAGAGGTGAAGAGGCGGAGAGGTTTAGGGAGGGAATTCCAGAGCTTAGGGCCTCGGCACCTGAAGGCACGGCCGCCAATGGCGGAGCGATTAAAATCGGGGATGCGCAAGGGGCCAGAATTGGAGGCGCGCAGAGATCTCAGGGGGCTGTGGGGCTGGAGGAGAGTACAGAGGTAGGGAAGGGGCGAGACCACGGAGGGATTTGAAAACAAGGATGAGAATTTTAAAACCGGGGGCCAGTGTCGGTCAGCGAGCGGAGGGGGCGGTGGGCGAACGGGACTGTGGGAGGCCATTTGGTTCATCTTGACCATGCCGGCTGAGTTAGGACACGGGCCGCAGAGTTTTGGATGAGCTGAAGTTTGCAGAGAGTTTGAACACTGAACCTTGGAGGCGTGACTGCTACCATTGAGCCAAAGGTCCCCTCGATGCTGCAGTGGGAAGACAGTAGGGTTGGGTACTGAGGGAGGGTGAGAGCGAATAGGCTGAAAGGCCTTCGTCGGTTGGCGCCTTGTGACTGTTGACGCTCCATTTGCGCCCTCCTTCATGTTCCAGGAGCTGGTAAAGAGCCTCCAGGAAAACATTGAGGCCGAATTTGCCAAATTGCACCAGTTCCTACAGGAGCAGGAGAACACCCTGAGCGACAAGCTGGGGAGGGAATCGGAGAATCTGGTGCAGTCGCTGGAGGGAAACTACAAGCTCATCTCCAAGAAGAGCAGCTCCATCGAGAAATTCATCGCTGAGATACACTCACTGATCCAGACGGAGGATCAAAGCAGGCTCCTGACGGTAAGATCTTTAGCCTACACCCGGGCACGTTAAAAAATAATTAATCCTCGGGAACTGGGCGTCGCTGGCAAAGCCAGCATTTATTGCCCATCCCCAATTGCCCGTGAGAAGGTGGTGGTGAGCGGCCTTCTTGAACCGCTGCAGTCTGTGTGGCGAAGGTACTCCCACAGTGCTATAGGGGTAATCCCACAGTGCTGTTAGGGGTAATCCCACAGTGCTGTTAGGGGTAATCCCACAGTGTTGTTAGAGGTAATCCCACAGTGCTGTTAGGGGTAATACCACAGTGTTGTTAGGAGGAAATCCCACAGTGTTGTTAGGGGGTAATCCCACAGTGCTGTTAGGGGTAATCCCACAGTGCTATAGGGGTAATCCCACAGTGCTGTTAGGGGTAATCCCACAGTGCTGTTAGGGGTAATCCCACAGTGTTGTTAGAGGTAATCCCACAGTGTTGTTAGGGGGTAATCCCACAGTGCTGTTAGGGGTAATCCCACAGTGCTATAGGGGTAATCCCACAGTGCTGTTAGGGGTAATCCCACAGTGCTGTTAGGGGTAATCCCACAGTGTTGTTAGAGGTAATCCCACAGTGCTGTTAGGGGTAATACCACAGTGTTGTTAGGGGGAAATCCCACAGTGTTGTTAGGGGGTAATCCCACAGTGCTGTTAGGGGGTAATCCCACAGTGTTGTTAGGGGGTAATCCCACAGTGCTGTTAGGGGAAATCCCACAGTGTTGTTAGGGGGTAATCCCACAGTGTTGTTAGGGGTTAATCCCACAGTGTTGTTAGAGGTAATCCCACAGTGTTCTTAGGGGGTAATCCCACAGTGTTGTTAGGGGGTAATCCCACAGTGTTCTTAGGGGGTAATCCCACAGTGTTGTTAGGGGGTAATCCCACAGTGCTGTTAGAGGTAATCCCACAGTGCTGTTAGGGTGTAATCCCACAGTGCTGTTAGGGGGTAATCCCACAGTGCTGTTAGGGGTAATCCCACAGTGTTGTTAGGGGGTAATCCCACAGTGCTGTTAGGGGTAATCCCACCGTGATGTTAGAGGTAATCCCACAGTGTTGTTAGGGGGTAATCCCACAGTGCTGTTAGAGGTAATCCCACAGTGCTGTTAGGGGGTAATCCCACAGTGCTGTTAGGGGGTAATCCCACAGTGTTGTTAGGAGGTAATCCCACAGTGCTGTTAGGGGGTAATCCCACAGTGCTGTTAGGGGTAATCCCACAGTGTTGTTAGGGGTAATCCCACAGTGCTTTTAGAGGTAATCCCACAGTGCTGTTAGGGGGTAATCCCACAGTGCTGTTAGGGGGTAATCCCACAGTGCTGTTAGAGGTAATCCCACAGTGCTGTTAGGGGTAATCCCACAATGCTGTTAGGGGTAATCCCACAGGGCTGTTAGGGGGTAATCCCACAGTGCTGTTAGGGGATAATCCCACAGTGCTGTTAGGGGGTAATCCCACAGTGCGGTTAGGGGGTAATCCCACAGTGCTGTTAGGGGTAATCCCACAGTGCTGTTAGGGGTAATCCCACAGTGCTGTTAGGGGTAATCCCACAGTGCTGTTAGGGGGTAATCCCACAGTGCTGTTAGGGGTAATCCCACAGTGCTGTTAGGGTGTAATCCCACAGTGCTGTTAAGGGTAATCCCACAGTGCTGTTAGGGGGTAATCCCACAGTGCTGTTAGGGGTAATCCCACAGTGCTGTTACGGTGTAATCCCACAGTGCTGTTAAGGGTAATCCCACAGTGCTGTTAGGGGGTAATCCCACAGTGCTGTTAGGGGGTAATCCCACAGTGCTGTTAGGGGGTAATCCCACAGTGCTGTTAAGGGTAATCCCACAGTGCTGTTAGGGGGTAATCCCACAGTGCTGTTAGGGGGTAATCCCACAGTGCTGTTAGGGGGTAATCCCACAGTGCTGTTAGGGGGTAATCCCACAGTGCTGTTAGGGGTAATCCCACAGTGCTGTTACGGTGTAATCCCACAGTGCTGTTAAGGGTAATCCCACAGTGCTGTTAGGGGGTAATCCCACAGTGCTGTTAGGGGGTAATCCCACAGTGCTGTTAGGGGGTAATCCCACAGTGCTGTTAAGGGTAATCCCACAGTGCTGTTAGGGGGTAATCCCACAGTGCTGTTAGGGGATAATCCCACAGTGCTGTTAGGGGGTAATCCCACAGTGCGGTTAGGGGGTAATCCCACAGTGCTGTTAGGGGTAATCCCACAGTGCTGTTAGGGGGAAATCACACAGTGCTGTTAGGGTAATACCCCACAGTGCTGTTAGGGGTAATCCCACAGTGCTGTTAGGGGTAATCCCACAGTGCTGTTAGGGGGTAATTCCACAGTGTTGTTAGGGGGTAATCCCACAGTGCTGTTAGGGGTAATCCCACAGTGTTGTTAGGGGTAATCCCACAGTGCTGTTAGGGGTAATCCCACAGTGCTGTTAGGGGTAATCCCACAGTGCTGTTAGGGGTAATCCCACAGTGCTGTTAGGGGTAATCCCACAGTGCTGTTAGGGGTAATCCCACAGTGCTGCTAGGGGTCAATCCCACAGTGCTGTTAGGGGTAATCCCACAGTGTTGTTAGGGGTAATCCCACAGTGCTGTTAGGGGTAATCCCACATTGCTGTTAGGGGTAATCCCACAGTGCTGTTAGGGGGTAATCCCACAGTGCTGTTAGGGGTAATCCCACAGTGCTGCTAGGGGTCAATCCCACAGTGCTGTTAGGGGTAATCCCACAGTGCTGTTAGGGGTAATCCCACAGTGCTGTTAGGGGTAATCCCACAGTGCTGTTAGGGGTAATCCCACAGTGTTGTTAGGGGGTAATCCCACAGTGCTGTTAGGGGTAATCCCACAGTGCTGTTAGGGAGTAATCCCACAGTAATGTTAGGGGTAATCCCACAGTGCTGTTAGGGGGTAATCCCACAGTGCTGTTATGGGTAATCCCACAGTGTTATTAGGGGTAATCCCACAGTGTTGTTAGGGGGTAATCCCACAGTGCTGTTAGGGGTAATCCCACAGTGTTGTTAGGGGTAATTCCACAGTGCTGTTAGGGGGTAATCCCACAGTGCTGTTAGAGGTAATCCCACAGTGCTGTTATGGGTAATCCCACAGTGTTATTAGGGGTAATCCCACAGTGTTGTTAGGGGGTAATCCCACAGTGCTGTTAGGGGTAATCCCACAGTGTTGTTAGGTGGTAATCCCACAGTGCTGTTAGGGGGTAATCCCACAGTGCTGTTAGGGGTAATCACACAGTGCTGTTAGGGGGATCATCCCACAGTGCTGTTAGGGGTAATCCTAAAGTGCTGTTAGGGGTAATCCTAAAGTGCTGTTAGGGGTAATCCCACAGTGCTGTTAGGGGGTAATCCCACAGTGCTGTTAGGGGGTCATCCCACAGTTGCGGTTAGGGAGTAATCCCACAGTGCTGTTAGGGAGTAATCCCACAGTGCTGTGAGGGGGTAATCCCACAGTGCCGTTAGTGGTAATCCCACAGTGCTGTTATGGGGCAACACCACAGTGCTGTTAGGGGGTAATCACACAGTGCTGTTAGGGGTAATCCCACAGTGCTGTTAGGGGGTAATCAGACAGTGCTGCTAGGGGGCAATCCCACAGTGCTGTTAGGGGTAATACCACAGTGCTGTTATGGGGCAACACCACAGTGCTGTAAGGGGGTAATCCCACAGTGCTGTTAGGGGGTAATCCCACAGTGCTGTTAGGGGGTCATCCCACAGTGCGGTTAGGGAGTAATCCCACAGTGCTGTTAGGGAGTAATCCCACAGTGCTGTGAGGGGGTAATCCCACAGTGCCGTTAGTGGTAATCCCACAGTGCTGTTATGGGGCAACACCACAGTGCTGTTAGGGGGTAATCACACAGTGCTGTTAGGGGTAATCCCACAGTGCTGTTAGGGGGTAATCTCACAGTGCTGCTAGGGGGCAATCCCACAGTGCTGTTAGGGGTAATACCACAGTGCTGTTATGGGGCAACACCACAGTGCTGTAAGGGGGTAATCCCACAGTGCTGTTAGTGGTAATCCCACAGTGCTGTTATGGGGCAACACCACAGTGCTGTAAGGGGGTAATCCCACAGTGCTGTTAGGGGTAATCCCACAGTGCACTTAGGGGGTAATCCCACAGTGCTGTTAGGGGTAATCCCACAGTGCTGTTAGGGGGTAATCCCACAGTGCTGTTAGGGGGTAATCCCACAGTGCTGTTAGGGGTAATCCCACAGTGCTGTTAGGGGTAATCCCACAGTGCTCTTAGGGGGTAATCCCACAGTGCTGTTAGGGGTAATCTCACAGTGCTGTTATGGGGTAATCCCACAGTGCTGTTAGGGGTAATCCCACAGTGTTGTTAGGGGTAATCCCACAGTGCTGTTACGGGGATAATCCCACAGTGCTGTTAGGGGTAATCCCACAGTGCTGTTAGGGGGCAATACCACAGTGCTGTTAGGGGTAATCCCACAGTGCTGTTAGGGGTAATCCCACAGTGCTGTTAGGGGTAATCCCACAGTGCTGTTAGAGGGTAATCCCACAGTGCTGTTAGGGGTAATCCCACAGTGCTGTTCGGGGTAATCCCACAGTGCTGTTAGTGGGTAATCCCACAGTGCTGTTAGGAGTAATCCCACAGTAATGTTAGGGGTAATCCCACAGTGCAGTAACGGGTAATCTCACAGTTCTGTTAGGGGTAATTCCACAGTGCTGTTAGGGGGTAATCCCACAGTGCTGTTAGAGGTAATCCCACAGTGCTGCTAGGGGTCAATCCCACAGTGCTGTTAGGGGTAATCCCACAGTGCTGTTAGGGGGTAATCCCACAGTGCTGGTAGGGGGTAATCCCACAGTGCTGTTAGGGGTAATCACACAGTGCTGTTAGGGGGATAATCCCACAGTGCTGTTAGGGGTAATCCTAAAGTGCTGTTAGGGGTAATCCTAAAGTGCTGTTAGGGGTAATCCCACAGTGCTGTTAGGGGGTAATCCCACAGTGCTGTTAGGGGGTCATCCCACAGTGCGGTTAGGGAGTAATCCCACAGTGCTGTTAGGGGTAATCCCACAGTGCTGTTAGGGGTAATCCCACAGTGCTGTTAGGGGTAATCCCACAGTGCTGTTAGGAGTAATCCCACAGTGCTGTTATGGGTAATCCCACAGTGCTGTTAGGAGTAATCCCACAGTGTTGTTAGGGGGTAATCCCACAGTGCTGTTAGGGGGTAATCCCACAGTGCTGTTAGGGGTAATCCCACAGTGCTGTTAGGGGTAATCCCACAGTGCTGTTAGGGGTAATCCCACAGTGCTGTTAGGGGGTAATCCCACAGTGCTGTTAGGGGTAATCCCACAGTGCTGTTAGGGTGTAATCCCACAGTGCTGTTAAGGGTAATCCCACAGTGCTGTTAGGGGGTAATCCCACAGTGCTGTTAGGGGTAATCCCACAGTGCTGTTATGGTGTAATCCCACAGTGCTGTTAAGGGTAATCCCACAGTGCTGTTAGGGGGTAATCCCACAGTGCTGTTAGGGGGTAATCCCACAGTGCTGTTAGGGGGTAATCCCACAGTGCTGTTAAGGGTAATCCCACAGTGCTGTTAGGGGGTAATCCCACAGTGCTGTTAGGGGGTAATCCCACAGTGCTGTTAGGGGGTAATCCCACAGTGCTGTTAGGGGGTAATCCCACAGTGCTGTTAGGGGTAATCCCACAGTGCTGTTACGGTGTAATCCCACAGTGCTGTTAAGGGTAATCCCACAGTGCTGTTAGGGGGTAATCCCACAGTGCTGTTAGGGGGTAATCCCACAGTGCTGTTAGGGGGTAATCCCACAGTGCTGTTAAGGGTAATCCCACAGTGCTGTTAGGGGGTAATCCCACAGTGCTGTTAGGGGATAATCCCACAGTGCTGTTAGGGGGTAATCCCACAGTGCGGTTAGGGGGTAATCCCACAGTGCTGTTAGGGGTAATCCCACAGTGCTGTTAGGGGGAAATCACACAGTGCTGTTAGGGTAATACCCCACAGTGCTGTTAGGGGTAATCCCACAGTGCTGTTAGGGGTAATCCCACAGTGCTGTTAGGGGGTAATTCCACAGTGTTGTTAGGGGGTAATCCCACAGTGCTGTTAGGGGTAATCCCACAGTGTTGTTAGGGGTAATCCCACAGTGCTGTTAGGGGTAATCCCACAGTGCTGTTAGGGGTAATCCCACAGTGCTGTTAGGGGTAATCCCACAGTGCTGTTAGGGGTAATCCCACAGTGCTGTTAGGGGTAATCCCACAGTGCTGCTAGGGGTCAATCCCACAGTGCTGTTAGGGGTAATCCCACAGTGTTGTTAGGGGTAATCCCACAGTGCTGTTAGGGGTAATCCCACATTGCTGTTAGGGGTAATCCCACAGTGCTGTTAGGGGTAATCCCACAGTGCTGTTAGGGGTAATCCCACAGTGCTGCTAGGGGTCAATCCCACAGTGCTGTTAGGGGTAATCCCACAGTGCTGTTAGGGGTAATCCCACAGTGCTGTTAGGGGTAATCCCACAGTGCTGTTAGGGGTAATCCCACAGTGTTGTTAGGGGGTAATCCCACAGTGCTGTTAGGGGTAATCCCACAGTGCTGTTAGGGAGTAATCCCACAGTAATGTTAGGGGTAATCCCACAGTGCTGTTAGGGGGTAATCCCACAGTGCTGTTATGGGTAATCCCACAGTGTTATTAGGGGTAATCCCACAGTGTTGTTAGGGGGTAATCCCACAGTGCTGTTAGGGGTAATCCCACAGTGTTGTTAGGGGTAATTCCACAGTGCTGTTAGGGGTAATCCCACAGTGCTGTTAGAGGTAATCCCACAGTGCTGTTATGGGTAATCCCACAGTGTTATTAGGGGTAATCCCACAGTGTTGTTAGGGGGTAATCCCACAGTGCTGTTAGGGGTAATCCCACAGTGTTGTTAGGTGGTAATCCCACAGTGCTGTTAGGGGGTAATCCCACAGTGCTGTTAGGGGTAATCACCCAGTGCTGTTAGGGGGATCATCCCACAGTGCTGTTAGGGGTAATCCTAAAGTGCTGTTAGGGGTAATCCTAAAGTGCTGTTAGGGGTAATCCCACAGTGCTGTTAGGGGGTAATCCCACAGTGCTGTTAGGGGGTCATCCCACAGTGCGGTTAGGGAGTAATCCCACAGTGCTGTTAGGGAGTAATCCCACAGTGCTGTGAGGGGGTAATCCCACAGTGCCGTTAGTGGTAATCCCACAGTGCTGTTATGGGGCAACACCACAGTGCTGTTAGGGGGTAATCACACAGTGCTGTTAGGGGTAATCCCACAGTGCTGTTAGGGGGTAATCAGACAGTGCTGCTAGGGGGCAATCCCACAGTGCTGTTAGGGGTAATACCACAGTGCTGTTATGGGGCAACACCACAGTGCTGTAAGGGGGTAATCCCACAGTGCTGTTAGGGGGTAATCCCACAGTGCTGTTAGGGGGTCATCCCACAGTGCGGTTAGGGAGTAATCCCACAGTGCTGTTAGGGAGTAATCCCACAGTGCTGTGAGGGGGTAATCCCACAGTGCCGTTAGTGGTAATCCCACAGTGCTGTTATGGGGCAACACCACAGTGCTGTTAGGGGGTAATCACACAGTGCTGTTAGGGGTAATCCCACAGTGCTGTTAGGGGGTAATCTCACAGTGCTGCTAGGGGGCAATCCCACAGTGCTGTTAGGGGTAATACCACAGTGCTGTTATGGGGCAACACCACAGTGCTGTAAGGGGGTAATCCCACAGTGCTGTTAGTGGTAATCCCACAGTGCTGTTATGGGGCAACACCACAGTGCTGTAAGGGGGTAATCCCACAGTGCTGTTAGGGGTAATCCCACAGTGCACTTAGGGGGTAATCCCACAGTGCTGTTAGGGGTAATCCCACAGTGCTGTTAGGGGGTAATCCCACAGTGCTGTTAGGGGGTAATCCCACAGTGCTGTTAGGGGTAATCCCACAGTGCTGTTAGGGGTAATCCCACAGTGCTCTTAGGGGGTAATCCCACAGTGCTGTTAGGGGTAATCTCACAGTGCTGTTATGGGGTAATCCCACAGTGCTGTTAGGGGTAATCCCACAGTGTTGTTAGGGGTAATCCCACAGTGCTGTTACGGGGATAATCCCACAGTGCTGTTAGGGGTAATCCCACAGTGCTGTTAGGGGGCAATACCACAGTGCTGTTAGGGGTAATCCCACAGTGCTGTTAGGGGTAATCCCACAGTGCTGTTAGGGGTAATCCCACAGTGCTGTTAGAGGGTAATCCCACAGTGCTGTTAGGGGTAATCCCACAGTGCTGTTCGGGGTAATCCCACAGTGCTGTTAGTGGGTAATCCCACAGTGCTGTTAGGAGTAATCCCACAGTAATGTTAGGGGTAATCCCACAGTGCAGTAACGGGTAATCCCACAGTTCTGTTAGGGGTAATTCCACAGTGCTGTTAGGGGGTAATCCCACAGTGCTTTTAGAGGTAATCCCACAGTGCTGCTAGGGGTCAATCCCACAGTGCTGTTAGGGGTAATCCCACAGTGCTGTTAGGGGGTAATCCCACAGTGCTGTTAGGGGGTAATCCCACAGTGCTGTTAGGGGTAATCACACAGTGCTGTTAGGGGGATAATCCCACAGTGCTGTTAGGGGTAATCCTAAAGTGCTGTTAGGGGTAATCCTAAAGTGCTGTTAGGGGTAATCCCACAGTGCTGTTAGGGGGTAATCCCACAGTGCTGTTAGGGGGTCATCCCACAGTGCGGTTAGGGAGTAATCCCACAGTGCTGTTAGGGGTAATCCCACAGTGCTGTTAGGGGGTAATCCCACAGTGCTGTTAGGGGTAATCCCACAGTGCTGTTAGGAGTAATCCCACAGTGCTGTTATGGGTAATCCCACAGTGCTGTTAGGAGTAATCCCACAGTGTTGTTAGGGGGTAATCCCACAGTGCTGTTAGGGGGTAATCCCACAGTGCTGTTAGGGGGTAATCACACAGTGCTGTTAGGGGGATAATCCCACAGTGCTGTTAGGGGTAATCCCACAGTGTTGTTAGGGGGTAATCCCACAGTGCTGTTAGGGGGTAATCCCACAGTGCTGTTAGGGGGTAATCCCACACTGCTGTTAGGGGTAATCACACAGTGCTGTTAGGGGGATAATCCCACAGTGCTGTGAGGGGGTAATCCCACAGTGCTGTTAGGGGTAATCCTAAAGTGCTGTTAGGGGTAATCCCACAGTGCTGTTAGGGGTTAATCCCACAGTGCTGTTAGGGGGTAATCCCACAGTGCTGTGAGGGGGTAATCCCACAGTGCCGTTAGTGGTAATCCCACAGTGCTGTTAGGGGGCAACACCACAGTGCTGTTAGGGGGTAATCACACAGTGCTGTTAGGCGGTAATCACACAGTGCTGCTAGGGGGAAATCCCACAGTGCTGTTAGGCGGTAATCCCACAGTGCTGTTAGGGGTAATCCCACAGTGCTGTTAGGCGGTAATCACACAGTGCTGCTAGGGGGAAATCCCACAGTGCTGTTAGGGGTAATACCACAGTGCTGTTAGGGGTAATACCACAGTGCTGTTAGGGGGTAATCCCACAGTGCTGTTAGGGATAATCCCACAGTGCTGTTAGGGGGTAATCCCACAGTGCTGTTAGGGGTAATCCCACAGTGCTGTTAGGGGTAATCCCACAGTGCTGTTAGGGGGTAATCCCAGAGTGCTGTTAGGGGGTAATCCCACAGTGCTGTTAGGGGTAATCCCACAGTGCTGTTAGGGGGTAATCCCACAGTGCTGTTAGGGGTAATCCCACAGTGCTGTTAGGGGGTAATCCCACAGTGCTGTTAGGGTAATCCCACAGTGCTGTTAGGGGGTAATCCCACAGTGCTGTTAGGGGTAATCCCACAGTGTTGTTAGGGGTAATCCCACAGTGCTGTTACGGGGATAATCCCACAGTGCTGTTAGGGGTAATCCCACAGTGCTGTTAGGGGTAATCCCACAGTGCTGTTAGGGGGTAATCCCACAGTGCTGTTAGGGGTAATCCCACAGTGCTGTTAGGGTAATCCCACAGTGCTGTTAGGGGGTAATCCCACAGTGCTGTTAGGGGTAATCCCACAGTGTTGTTAGGGGTAATCCCACAGTGCTGTTACGGGGATAATCCCACAGTGCTGTTAGGGGTAATCCCACAGTGCTGTTAGGGGTAATCCCACAGTGCTGTTAGGGGGTAATCCCACAGTGCTGTTAGAGGGTAATCCCACAGTGCTGTTAGGGGTAATCCCACAGTGCTGTTAGGGGGTAATCCCACAGTGCTGTTAGGGGTAATCCCACAGTGCTGTTAGAGGGTAATCCCACAGTGCTGTTAGGGGTAATCCCACAGTGCTGTTAGGGGTAATCCCACAGTGCTGTTAGAGGGTAATCCCACAGTGCTGTTAGGGGTAATCTCACAGTGCTGTTAGAGGGTAATCCCACAGTGCTGTTAGGGGTAATCCCACAGTGCTGTTAGGAGTATTCCCACAGTAATGTTAGGGGTAATCCCACAGTGTTGTTAGGGGGTAATCCCACAGTGCTGTTAGGGGTAATCCCACAGTGTTATTGGGGGGTAATCCCACAGTGCTGTTAGGAATAATCCCACAGTGCTGTTAGGGGTAATCCCACAGTGCTGTTAGGGGGCAATCCCACAATGCTGTTAGGAGTAATCCCACAGTGCTGTTAGGGGGTAATTCCACAGAGCTGTTAGGGGTAATCCCACAGTGCTGTTAGGGGGTAATCCCACAGTGCTGTTAGGGGTAATCCCACAGTGCTGTTAGGGGTAATCCCACAGTGCTGTTAGGGGTAATCCCACAGTGCTGTTAGGGGTAATACCACAGTGCTGTTAGGGGGTAATCCCACAGTGCTGTTAGGGGGTAATCCCACAGTGCTGTTAGGGGGTAATCCCACAGTGCTGTTAGGGGTAATCCCACAGTGCTGTTAGGGGTAATCCCACAGTGCTGTTAGGGGTAATCCCACAGTGCTGTTAGGGGTAATCCCACAGTGCTGTTAGGGGTAATCCCACAGTGCTGTTAGGGGTAATCCCACAGTGCTGTTAGGGGTAATCCCACAGTGCTGTTAGGGGGTAATCCCACAGTGCTGTTAGGGGTAATCCCACAGTGCTGTTATGGGGATAATCCCACAGTGCTGTTAGGGGGTAATCCCACAGTGCTGTTAGGGATAATCCCACAGTGCTGTTATGGGAATAATCCCACAGTGCTGTTAGGGGTAATCCCACAGTGCTGTTAGGGGGCAATACCACAGTGCTGTTATGGGTAATCCCACAGTGCTGTTAGGGGGTAATTCCACAGTGCTGTTAGGGGTAATCCCACAGTGCTGTTAGGGGGTAATCCCACAGTGCTGTTAGGGGTAATCCCACAGTGTTGTTAGGGGTAATCCCACAGTGCTGTTAGGGGTATTACCACAGTGCTGTTAGGGGGTAATCCCACAGTGTTATTAGGGGTTAATCCCACAGTGCTGTTAGGGGGTAATCCCACAGTGCTGTTAGTGGGTAATCCCACAGTGCTGTTAGGGGGTAATCCCACAGTGCTGTTAGGGGCTAATCCCACAGTGCTGTTAGGGGGTAATCCCACAGTGCTGTTAGGGGGTAATCTTACAGTGCTGTTAGGGGGTTACCCCACAGTGTTATTAGGGGTTAATCCCACAGTGCTGTTAGGGGGTAATCCCACAGTGCTGTTAGGGGGTTACCCCACAGTGTTATTAGGGGGTAATCCCACAGTGCTGTTAGGGGGTAATCCCGCAGTGTTGTTAGGGGGTAATCACACAGTGCTGTTAGGGGTAATCCCACAGTGCTGTTAGGGGTAATCCCACAGTGCTGTTAGGGGGTAATCCCACAGTGCTGTTAGGGGTAATCTCACAGTGCTGTTAGAGGGTAATCCCACAGTGCTGTTAGGGGTAATCCCACAGTGCTGTTAGGGGTAATCTCACAGTGCTGTTAGAGGGTAATCCCACAGTGCTGTTAGGGGTAATCCCACAGTGCTGTTAGGAGTATTCCCACAGTAATGTTAGGGGTAATCCCACAGTGTTGTTAGGGGGTAATCCCACAGTGCTGTTAGGGGTAATCCCACAGTGTTATTGGGGGGTAATCCCACAGTGCTGTTAGGAATAATCCCACAGTGCTGTTAGGGGTAATCCCACAGTGCTGTTAGGGGGCAATCCCACAATGCTGTTAGGAGTAATCCCACAGTGCTGTTAGGGGGTAATTCCACAGAGCTGTTAGGGGTAATCCCACAGTGCTGTTAGGGGGTAATCCCACAGTGCTGTTAGGGGTAATCCCACAGTGCTGTTAGGGGTAATCCCACAGTGCTGTTAGGGGTAATCCCACAGTGCTGTTAGGGGTAATACCACAGTGCTGTTAGGGGGTAATCCCACAGTGCTGTTAGGGGGTAATCCCACAGTGCTGTTAGGGGGTAATCCCACAGTGCTGTTAGGGGTAATCCCACAGTGCTGTTAGGGGTAATCCCACTGTGCTGTTAGGGGTAATCCCACAGTGCTGTTAGGGGTAATCCCACAGTGCTGTTAGGGGTAATCCCACAGTGCTGTTAGGGGGTAATCCCACAGTGCTGTTAGGGGTAATCCCACAGTGCTGTTATGGGGATAATCCCACAGTGCTGTTAGGGGGTAATCCCACAGTGCTGTTAGGGATAATCCCACAGTGCTGTTATGGGAATAATCCCACAGTGCTGTTAGGGGTAATCCCACAGTGCTGTTAGGGGGCAATACCACAGTGCTGTTATGGGTAATCCCACAGTGCTGTTAGGGGGTAATTCCACAGTGCTGTTAGGGGTAATCCCACAGTGCTGTTAGGGGGTAATCCCACAGTGCTGTTAGGGGTAATCCCACAGTGTTGTTAGGGGTAATCCCACAGTGCTGTTAGGGGTAATACCACAGTGCTGTTAGGGGGTAATCCCACAGTGTTATTAGGGGTTAATCCCACAGTGCTGTTAGGGGGTAATCCCACAGTGCTGTTAGTGGGTAATCCCACAGTGCTGTTAGGGGGTAATCCCACAGTGCTGTTAGGGGCTAATCCCACAGTGCTGTTAGGGGGTAATCCCACAGTGCTGTTAGGGGGTAATCTTACAGTGCTGTTAGGGGGTTACCCCACAGTGTTATTAGGGGTTAATCCCACAGTGCTGTTAGGGGGTAATCCCACAGTGCTGTTAGGGGGTTACCCCACAGTGTTATTAGGGGGTAATCCCACAGTGCTGTTAGGGGGTAATCCCGCAGTGCTGTTAGGGGGTAATCCCACAGTGCTGTTAGGGGTAATCCCACAGTGCTGTTAGGGGTAATCCCACAGTGCTGTTAGGGGTAATCCCACAGTGCTGTTAGGGGTAATCCCACAGTGCTGTTAGGGGTAATCACACAATGCTGTTAGGGGTAATCCCACAGTGCTGTTAGGGGTAATCCCACAGTGCTGTTAGGGGTAATCCCACAGTGCTGTTAGGGGTAATCCCACAGTGCTGTTGGGGTAATCCCGCAGTGCTGTTAGGGGTAATCCCACAGTGCTGTTAGGGGTAATCCCACAGTGCTGTTAGGGGTAATCCCACAGTGCTGTTAGGGGTAATCCCACAGTGCTGTTGGGGTAATCCCGCAGTGCTGTTAGGGGTAATCCCACAGTGCTGTTAGGGGTAATCCCACAGTGCTGTTAGGGAGGGAGTTCCAGGATTTTGACCCAGCGGCGATGAAGGAACAGCGATAAATATCCAAGTCGGGATGGTGTGTGATTTGTAGGGGAACTTGTTGTTGATGCTGTTCCCATGTGCCCGCTGCCCTCGTCATTCCAGGAGGTAGAGGGCGCTGGTTTGGGAGGTGCCTTCAAAAGGTTCCCAGGGGAATGTTGCAAAATCGTCGATCCCAGAGAGCTGGGCAGGGCTTAGCGAGGTCCCTTATACTGGCATTATAGGCGTGAAGTTTCTCCCCCTTAATCTGCTGGAGATACAGATCAGGGGTCTGGTTCCGAGGGTGCTGGCGTGATTTTCCCAAGTGTTCCTGTGAATGGTTTCATAGCGTTGTGTTATCGACGTACCTGTCAGAATCCCACACCATTCCGCGGTAGCCAGTGCACCCCTGAGGAGGCCGGGTCGGGTTCGCTGTGCAAATGCAGGTGGTCTGAGTGCACGTGTCACTGTCCCACTGTCCTGAGGAAGGTAAACATCGCCTGAATTTGCTGAGGGCGGTGAGGAGCCAAATTTCCAACAATTGAGATCTGAGTGAATTTCTGGCTGTGAGTATCTGTTTGTTTGTTTGAGTTTCTTCTTATCTGCTGTTTAAAGAAAATCGTTTGGTTTATTAATTGTGTTTTTATTTTTGTTTTTTTTAGGATATCAAGGGTGTCCTTCAAAGGTAGGTAACTCCTAACAGCTTCCGTCCATGTTAAACCACGAGATTGTCTTTAACCCTGAATGTCTCCTCATGGTGTGTGTATGTGTCTGTGAGAGTGTGAGGGCGGGCGTGTATGTAAGTGGGTGGGTGTCTGTCAGTGTGTCCAGGTGTGAGTGACTGTATGTTATGTGTAAGTGTGTGTCTATGTGTGAGTGTATGCAAGTGAATGCATGCATGTGTGTGAGTGTGTGCATGTGTGAGTGTATGCTTGTGTGCCAGTGTTAGTGTATGTAAGTGTGAGTGTATGTGTGTCTTTATCTCTTCCAGTCCTATAATGCCCCTAGACCTCTGCACTCCACCTATTCTGGCCTCTTGAACAATCCCGATTTTAATCGCTCCACCATTGGTGGTCATGTCTTCAACTGCCTAGGTCCTAGGCTTTGGAATTCCCTCCCTAAACCTCTCCGCCTCGCTTCCTCTCTTTCCTCCTTTAAGACGCTCCTTAAAACCTGCTTCTTCGACCAAGCTTTTTTCTTATTTATTTATTGGTCCACTGCCCTAACATCTGCTCATATGGCTCGGTGTCAAACATTGTTTTTTTTGGATAAGTTTCATTACGTTAAAGGTGTTATATAAATATTTGTTGTATGTGTGATTGTGTTGAGTTCGTGTGTGAGTGTATGTATGTGTGTGCATGTTTCAGTGTGTATGTGTGTGAGTGCGCAATTGAGTTTACGTGTGTGTGTGTTTTTGTGAGTGTGTGTGTAAGTGAGTGTATGTGTAAGTGCGAGTGTGGGTGAGTGTGCGAGTGTGAGTGTGTGTGTAAGTGAGTGTATGTGTAAGTGCGAGTGTGGGTGAGCGTGCGAGTGTGAGTATGTGTGTAAGTGAGTGTATGTGTAAGTGCGAGTGTGGGTGAGTGTGCGAACGTGAGTGTGAGTGTAAGTGAGTGTATGTGTAAGTGCGAGTGTGGGTGAGCGTGCGAGTGTGAGTGTGTGTGTAAGTGAGTGTATGTGTAAGTGCGAGTGTGGGTGAGTGTTCGAACGTGAGTGTGAGTGTAAGTGAGTGTATGTGTAAGTGCAAGTGTGGGTGAGTGTGCGATTGTGAGTGTGAGTGTGTGTGTAAGTGAGTGCATGTGTGAGTGTGGGTGAGTGTGCGAACGTGAGTGTGTGTGTAAGTGAGTGTATGTGTAAGTGCGAGTGTGGGTGAGTGTGCGAGTGTATATACTTGGGTGAGGACAGGATTAGGCTCCGCTGCCATACCCTCCACAGTTGAATACGCTGCTGACACTGTCTGAGCTGACACAAGAAGAATGGGCACAGTTGAGGTACATGAGAACATAAGAAATAGGAGCAGGAATAGGCCACTTGGCCCCTTGAGCCTGCTCCGCCATTCAATAAGATCATTTCTGATCTTGGGCTCAAAGCCATTTCCCTGCCCACTCCCCATAACCCTTCACTCCCTTATCTTGCAAAGATTTGTCTATCTCCACCTTAAATGTTTTTAATGACCCAGCCTCCACGGCTCTCTGGGCAGAGAATTCCACAGATTTACGACCCTCTGAGAGAAGAAATTCCTCCTCATCTCAGTTCTAAAAGGGCGACCCTTTATTCTGAAACTGTGCCCCCGCGTTCTAGATTTCCCCACGAGGGGAAACATCCTCTCTGCATCTACCTTATCGAGCCCCCTCAGTATCTTATATGTTTCAATAAGGTCACCTCTCATTCTTCTAAATTCCAATGCGTATAGGCCCAACCTGCTTAACCTTTCTTCATAAGTCAACCCCCTCATCTCTGGAATTAACCTAGTGAATCGTCTCTGAACTGCCTCCAATGCAAGTATATCCTTCCTTAAGTAAGGAGACCAAAACTGTACGCAGTACTCAAGGTGTGGTCTCACCAATACCCTGTACAGTTGTAGCAGGACTTCCCTGCTTTTATACTCCAACCCCCTTGCAATAAAGGCCAACATTCCATTTGCCTTCCTGATTACTTGCTGTACCTGCTTGCTAACTTTTTGTGTTTCATTCACAAGGACCCCCAGGTCCCTCTGAACTGTAGCATTTTGTAATCTCTCTCCATTTAAATAATAATTTGCTTTTTTATTTTTCCTGCCAAAGTGGATAATCTCACACTTTCCCACATTATACTCCATCTGCAAAATGTTTGTCCACTCACTTAGCCTGTCTATATCCCTTTGCAGATTCTTTGAGTCCTCTGCACAACTGTCTTTCCCACCCATCTTTGCATCATCCACAAACTTGGCTACATTACACTCCAAGATAGCCTGCTCTCTGGTTGGTTCCATTACATACTGTTCTAGGAAACCATCCCGGATGCACTCTATGAACTCCTCCTCCAGGCTACCATGGCCAATTTGATTTGTCCAATCAATATGGAGATTAAAATCACCCATGATTATTACCGTATCTTTTTTACAGGCCTCCATTATTTGTTGATTTATACTCTGTCCAACAGTATTGCTATTGTTTGGGGGTCTTAGATTACGCCCACCAGAGACTTTTTCCCCTTATTATTTTGTATCTCCACCCAAACCGATTCTACATCTTGATCTTCTGAGCCAATATCACTTCTCACCACTGCACTGATCCCATCCTTTACCAACAAAGCCACCCCACCTCCCTTTCCTTTCTGTCTATCCTTCCGAATTGTCAAATACCCTGGAATATTCAGTTCCCTCTTATCCCAATACTGGTGCCAGTGCCCCACAAATCAAAACCCATTTCTCCCACACCAGTCTTTGAGCCACTCATTCATTTCTCTGATCTTATTTACCCTATGCAAATTCGCACGTGGCTCAGGTAGTAATCCAGAGATTATTATTTTCGTGGTTCTGCTTTTTAATTTAGCCCCGAGCTGCTCATACTCTCTCAGCAGAACCTCTTTCTTTGTCCTACCTATGTCATTGGTACCTACGTGACCATGACAACTGAATCTTCCCCCTCCCACTCCAAGTTCCTCTCCAGCCCAGAGGAGATGTCCTTAACCCGGGCAGTCAACACAGCCTTCGGGACTCACGCTTTCGGCTGCAAAGAACAGTATCTATCCCCCTAACTATACTGTCCCCTATCACTACAACATTTCTTTTTACTCCCCCCACTTGAATGGCTCCCTGTACCACGGTGCTGTGGTCAGATTGCTCATCCTCCCTGCAGTCCCTACCCTCGTCCACACAGGGAGCAAGAATCTCGTACCTGTTGGACAAGGCCAAGGGCTGAGGCTCCTCCATCACTCCCTCCTAGATCCCAATACCTGCCTCGCTTGTAGTCACACCCTCCTGTCCCTGACCATGGGCCAAATTGGAAGTAATTACTCTAGTGGGTGTGACTGCCTCCTGGAACTTAGTGTCCAGGTAATGCTTCCCCTCCCTAATGTATCGCAGTGTCTGAATCTCGGACTCCAGCTCATCCACTCTGAGCCGAAGTTCCTCGAGCAGCCAACAGTTGCTGCAGATGTGGTCGCCTTGGATCTCAATGGTGTATACCAGCTCCCACAAGCAACAACAACAACACATTGCCTAGTCTCCCATCTCAATTAATTAATTAATTTGTTTTAAAATTTGGAACACGTATATCTTTTAATCTACACCAAGGCACTTAAATTTAGATGCCCAAGTTTGGAAAAAAGCGAGAAATAGAGAAATACTCACCAACCAATCACTTACCTGCTTTCTGGTGACGTCACACTTTGATTACTATTCTTTACACTCACCGGTCTGTTGTATCTCTCTCTCCCTCCCAGCTCGGGTCTCCCTCAGGTCCGCAGCCTCTGCGCTGGGCTCTCCTCTGCCGCGCTCTTTATCTCTCTCTCGCTCCCAGCTCGGGTCTCCCTCAGGTCCGCAGCCTCTGCTCTGGGCTCTCCTCTGCCGCGCTCTTTATCTCTCTCTCGCTCCCAGCTCGGGTCTCCCTCAGGTCCGCAGCCTCTGCTCTGGGCTCTCCTCTGCCGCGCTCTTTATCTCTCTCTCGCTCCCAGCTCGGGTCCCGCTCAGGTCCGCAGCCTCTGCTCTGGGAGAGCTGGGGGGTGGGTGGGGGGGGAGGGAGGCTCAAGTGCCCTGGAATCTTATCCCAGGAATGAGCCAGGGCCACGGAACAGGAGGGGAGAAAATGAGAAGGCCAGCAAGGAGTGCTTTCAGGATGTGAATACAAACAGGTTGAATTGCGCTGTGTGATATTAGTTCACATGCTGGTGGGTGCTCATTCCAATCCTTGTTGTAACAATGGCGTGAACACGTAACGCAGACCTTTTCAGAGGACATTGGGAAGTTCTTGTTACCAATGCAGCCTCTGCAGGAGCCACTGTCTTCTGCTCATCCATCCCCCACACGTACACATAGGGGGAAATTTTACCCTAACCCGCCCACCCAGAAACCCACAGGACTGGGGCAATGCTGGTTTTATACCCCACCCGATTTTACTCCCCATTGAAGTCAATGGAGGGTAATATTGGGCGGGGTGTAAAGCCGGCGATCCACCCGATCCCATGGGATTCCCGTCCAGTGACTTAGGTTAAAATTACCCCATAAACTCACACACAGGCACAGACACAGACTTGTAAACTCACAGACATACTCATACATACATAACCACACTCACAGACTCATACATACATAAACACACTCACAGACTCAAACATACATTAGCACATTCACAGACTCGGATGTTTATAAACACACTGACACTCATGCCTATACTCACACGCTCCTTCATACACGCACACTCACACACATAAACACATTTACTCACATGTTACGTCTCATACATGCACAAACACACACACAAACTCAGACATTCAGAGAGAGTAGACAACGGTAATGCAGTACATGTAATTTATCTGGATTTTCAAAAGGCCTTCGATAAGGCACCCCATAATAAACTGATGAACAAGGTCAGAGAATGCGGAGTCAGGGGACAAGTAGAAGAATGGATTGCTAGCTGGCTGCAAGAAAGAAAGCAGAGAGTGGGAGTAAAGGGTAGCTATTCACAGTGGTGGGTCGTGGTGTTCCACAAGGATCAGTGCTGAGACCACTGCTGTTCACAATTTACATTAACGATTTAGACTTAGGAATCAAAACACAATTTCTAAATTTGCGGATGACACCAAATTGCGGGGGATGGTCAATACTGAGGAGGACTGCAACAAATTACAGTAGAACATTAATAAACTTGCAGAATGGGCATATAATTGGCAAATGAAGTTCAACACAGATAAATGTGAGGTATTACATTTTGGTAGGAAGGATAGGGAGGTCACTTATCACTTGGAGGGTGCGAGTCTAGGTGGGGTAGAGGAACAAAGGGATCTCGGAGTACAAATACACAAATCACTAAAAGTTGCAACACAGGTTAGCAAGGCCATAAAAAAAGCAAACCAAGCACTAGGGTTTATTTCTAGAGGGATAGAATTGAAAAGTAGGGAAGTTATGCTAAACCTGTATCGAAACTTGGTTAGACCACACTTGGAATACTGTGTACAGTTCTGGTTGCCCTAGTATAAAAAGGATATAGAGGCACTGGAGAGAGTGCAGAGAAGATTTACAAGGATGATACCAGAAATACGAGGGTATACATATCAGGAAAGGATGAACAGGCTGGGTCTCTTTTCTCTCGAAAAAAGAAGGCTGAGGGGTGACCTAATAGAGGTCTTTAAAATTATGAAAGCTTTTGATAGAGTGGATACAGAGAGAATGTTTCCACTTGTGGGGAAGAGCATAACTAGAGGTCATCAATATAAGATAGTCACCAAGAAATCCATTAGAGAATTCAGAAGAAACTTCTTTACCCAAAGAGTGGTGAGAATGTGGAACTCGCTACCACAGGGAGTGGTTGAAGCGAATAGTATGGATGCATTTAAGGGGAGGCTGGACAAACATATGAGGGAGAAGGGAATAGAGGGTTATGCTGACAGATTTAGATGAGGAAAGACGGGAGGAGGCTCGAGTGGAGCATAAACGCCGACATGGACTGGTTGGGCCGAATGGCCTGTTTCTGTGCCGTATATCCTATGTAATCCTATGTAATTCATACTCACACACACTCCCTTCCACATGCACTCACACTCAAAACACTGGCAGTTACACCCATACTCCACACACCGTCAAACTCTCACATCCGCTCTCACATACTCACACGAATACACCCAAACGCACACGTGTGTTCACCTGCTTACACACGCTCGCTTCCATACTTACACCTTCGCACACGATGCCAGCGAAGCGGTTGAAAGGAGATGCCCCAGTGTGTATTTGCTAATCAGGCTCCTGACTTTTCAGAATTGACTTGCACAACGAGCCTATCCTACAGCCGCCTGACCTGAGTGTGGGGGAGTTCAATGGACCTCTGCAGTACACAGCTTGGAAACAGATGCTGAGCGTCATCAGCCCAGGTAACACCCCAATCCCCACTCTTTTCTGTCGTGGAGTTACAGACTAATGGCTACGCTGGCGGCCCAGCTAACACACCGTGCCCAACTGAACTGTGTCAAAACTGAGCTCGAGTCAAACAACTGCAGGTTTAAACACCGCCACTCAGATTTATTCCCAGATGAAGTCTATAAAGAGAGGCTGAGGCAAACAGCTATCGTTCGCATCGTCACGCAGGCAGTTTTCTACTTATTACCGAATGTTGTAAGCCACTAGTCTGTGGGGTTAGCTCAAGTCATGTGGAACTCAAAATATGGCCACTTGAGACCTCCCAAAGAGATTTCAGATACAGAAAATGCAGTTAGATTCAACAAGCCCATTTCTTTCCATGACATCGACCCTACCTACCCACCTTCCCACTGTATCCCCCAATCCTTTTGCCTCCTAGAAACACATGCAGCTGCCTCTTGAACCCACTTCAATTGCCTTCCGCATGTAATTTCCCTGGTAGGTGTCAGCTGTGACTCAGTGGGTAGCACCGTCGCCTCTGAGTCAGAAGGTCGTGGGTTCAAGTCCCGCTCCAGGGACTTAAGTACCTAATCCAGGTTGTCACTCCCAGTGCAGTACTGAGGGAGTGCTGCGCTGTCGGAGGTGCCGCCTTTCAGATGAGACGTTAAACTGAGGCCCCCCGTCTGCTCTCTCAGGCACTATTTCGAGGAAGAGCAAGAGAGTCCTGGCCAATATTTATCTCTCTATTGTAATCACTAAAAACAGATGATCTGGTCATTATCACTTTGTTGTTTGTGGGAGCTTGCTGTGCGCAAATTGGCTGCCGCGGTTCCTACATTACAAAAGTGACTACACGTCAAAAAGTACTTCATTGTGAACTCTGATGGCTTGTTCAATTGTGTAAAGTGCTGTACCAATGCAAGTCTTTCTTTCTAACTCATTCCATTACCTTTAGGGTGGAAAAAGTCCCACTTGATTCTCCTGCCTATTCTCCTTGTCCTCTGACATTTGAACTCTCACACTACAGCGAATGACTTGACTGCTCGATATCTGTTTTCCAGCTCCAGCTCCTTTGACCTTTGACTCGGAGACAGCAAACCCCTGCCTCATCCTGTCAAAGGACCACACCATGGTCAAGCGCCGCACCAAGTTCAAGCAGCTGCCAGAGAACCCCAAGAGATTCACCTTCTGCGTCTCGGTGCTGGCGATGGAAGGATTCACCTCCGGGAGGCACTACTGGGAGGTGGACGTGGAGAACATGTCCGGCTGGATCGTCGGCGCGGTCAAGGAGACGGTCAACAGGGGCGATGACGTCCCACTGACGCCCGCTAACGGCTTTTGGACGGTGAGGCTGTGGAACGGGAAGGTGCACTGTTCCCACGGCAGCTCGGGCTCTTCGTGTTGCTGCGCGGACACCAAGCCTGAGAGGATTGGGGTCTACCTGGACTACGAGAGGGGCCAGCTCTCATTTTACGATGGCGGTGACATGTCCCATCTCTACACCTTCTACGATCGCTTTGTGGAGAAACTCCATCCTTTCCTTTTCCCTCTGCCTAACCTGGAAATGGTGGAGTCAGAAGTCCTGAAGCTTTTCCATTTGTATTTATGATGACATCTGAAAAGAGGGAGAAGGAGGGTGGGGGGCGGAGGGATGAAAGTCCACGGAGTAAAGGTTGTCTAGCAAAATACCTTACCCATTGGATAATGGGATGTGATTATAAAGTCCCATCAACATTTCTGATTGTCTTCTTGTGAAGCTTTTGAGCAGGGGATGAGTTGGTCTGTTGATCTAGTGATAAACATTTCACAATAGCTAGGTTCAGATGAAGAAGGTCCTCTGGCCTCTTGGACGCCATCCATCAGCCATGGTTCAGTGGGTAGCACTCTTGCCTGAGGCAGAAGGATGTGGGTTCGAGCCCAGATTCCAGAGACTTGAGCACAAATTCTAGACTGACACTCCCAGTGCAGTGCTGAGGGAGCGCTGCACTGTCGGAGGCGCCGTCTTTCGGATGAGACGTTAAACTGAAGCCCCCTCTGCTCTCTCAGATAGACGTAAAAGATCCCATGGCCACTATTTCGAAGAAGAGCAGTGGAGTTATCCCCGGTGTCCTGGCCAATATTGATCCCTCAACCAACATCGCTAAAAAAAAGATTATCTGGTCATTATCTTATTGCTGTTTGTGGGAGCTTGCTGTGCGCAGATTGGCTGCTGCATTTCCTACCTTACAACAGTGGCTGCATTTCAAAAAGTACTTCATTGGTTGTAAAGTGCTTCCTGAGGAAATGAAAGGTGCTATATAAATGCAAGTTCTTTCGTTCTTTCCTGAGTGCCAACCCTACTGACTTCACATTACAGCATCAGTGACCTGGCCTCGCCAATGCATCCTAGCAACCACTGCTTCCTGTTGATCATCCCCTCGTGTAAACAAAAGCACTGCTGCCTGTGTCCCAACTCGCACCAAGTCCCGTTCACCCATCACCCCTGCGCTCGCTGACCTACATTGGCTCCTGGTTAAGCAACGCCTCGATTTTAAAATTCTCGCCCTTGTTTTCAAATCCCCCCCATGGCCTCGCCCCCTCCCTACCTCTGTAACCTACTCCAGCCCCACAGATCTCTGCGCTCCTCTAATTCTGCCCTCTTGCTCATCCTCGATTTTCATCGCCCCACCCCCACCATTGGCGGCCGTGCCTTCTGCTGCCCAGGCCCTAAGCTCTGAAAGTCCCTCCCTAAATCTCTCCGCCTCTCTCCCCTCCTTTAAAACGCTCCTTAAAACCTACCTCTTTGACCAAGCTTCTGGCTGCCTGTCCTAATATCTCCTTATGTGGCCTCGGTGTCAAATTTTGTCTGATAATCGCTCCTGTGAAGCGCCTTGGGACGGTTTTACTATGTTAAAGGCGCTATATAAATGCAAGTTGTTGTTGTTGCTATATAGCACCTGTAATGTAAGAGGATGTCGGAAAGCGCTCTGCAGAATTGACTACCGACAAGGGAGCGATGGCGGGAGAAGAGTTAGGGGAGGTGGCTTAAGGTGTGGTCGAGGCTTTTCAAGGAATAGATAGAAGTTGCAAAGTTGAAGATTTTGGTGGGGTGTTGCAGGGCGTCGAACCAAAGTGGCCGATGACTCTGTGACTCAAGATGGACCAGAAGGAGGGAGAGATGCTAAATGGGCCAGAGTTGGAAGTGTGGAGGATAGATGCTTGCCAGTAAGGCTGGAGGGGGGTTACAGATTTAGGGAAGGTGGGACTATGAAGGGTTTGTAGGTGAAAAAGGATTTTGAATTTGTGACGTTTGGGGGTGGAGGGGACGGGAAGCCTTCGGAGATTTGCAAGGACAGGAGGGATAGGGGAAGCAAGGATGTGTGCAGGATGTGATGTGGGTGGCGGAGTTATACCGGGAGGAGCTCGGGAGGCTAGCGTGAAGAGCCTGGAAGTGAGGGAAGTGTGAAGGAGGGTTTCAGCGGTGTTGGCTTTGAGTGGAGGCAAAAGGGGAGGGGGAAGATGTTGTGTCGGTGGAAATAGGCAAGTAATACATCCTGGTGTCTGCCCTAAATGGGAAGTTTCTGCAATAGAAACACCATTTGCCCCACTTCACCAGATATCCCCGTATCTGATGTCAATCAGCAGATTGGAGATCTATCAATGGATCTGAAACTTTTGAAATCTGTCAGGCTATGGATTGGTGCAGAGGCCTCAGACCTGGGCTCTAAATCTATCCCAGACAGGCAGGATGACTGTCTGCTGATTGGTGGAGAGAGTTTTATTCGTCTCAGGCTCCTAGTAAGCATGGGCCGACAGCAGAAAAATTACCCTAATTTGCATTAAATTGCCAATCTCAAAGACCACAGCATGGTATATGCAAATATATCCCACTGGTGCACTAGATGGCGATGATCTGAGGTTTGGGCTCAAGTATACTGTTGGGACAGAGTAGAGGGAGCTTTACTCTGTATCTAACCCGTGCTGTACCTGCCCTGGGAGTGTTTGATGGGACAGTGTAGAGGGAGCTTTACTCTGTATCTAACCCGTGCTGTACCTGCCCTGGGAGTGTTTGATGGGACAGTGTAGAGGGAGCTTTACTCTGTATCTAACCCGTGCTGTACCTGCCCCGGGAGTGTTTGATGGGACAGTGTAGAGGGAGCTTTACTCTGTATCTAACCCGTGCTGTACCTGACCTGGGAGTGTTTGATGGGACAGTGTAGAGGGAGCTTTGCTCTGTATCTAACCCATGCTGTACCTGCCCTGGGAGTGTTTGATGGGACAGTGTGGAGAGAGCTTTGCTCTGTATCTAACCCGTGCTGTACCAGACCTGGGAGTGTTTGATGGGACAGAGTAGAGGGAGCTTTGCTCTGTATCTAACCCGTGCTGTACCTGCCTTGTGAGTGTTTGATGGGACAGTGTAGAGGAGCTTTACTCTGTATCTAACCCGTGCTGTACCTGCCCTGGGAGTGTTTGATGGGACAGTACAGAGGGAGCTTTACTCTGTATCTAACCTGTGCTGGGAGTGTCTTATGGGACCAACAGAAAGTCAAAAATAAGGAGGAATTAGCATTTAACTCAATTGTCGACTGAAATGTAGTATTGTAGAAAGCTAGAGTTCGGAAAGAGTTAATAGTTAAGTTTATTGAAGAAGGAACCTTGTGGAACATAATGCTGTAAGCAAGTTATCTGGTAGGATGTGGCTTGTTTACATCAGGTGACGTAACAGTGTCAATCTTCACACCCCTCGGATATGGTTGGACGATAAAATAACTCTCAGTGCTTGTTGTGTCCAATCAGAGGCCAGCTTTTTGTAATTCGGTCACGCCTTCTAAAATGAACTGTGGAAGCCAGTTTTAGAAAAAAGCTACTTAAAGCAGGTAACGCCATTGCTGAATACGGGTTTGAGCCATCCTGACCGGGAAGGTCCCACGTTTACCTCCCTGCGATCCGCGATCCCAGTTGAGGTGGGACTCCACGATTGGTCTCCGTTCCCTTGGGGTGGGGGGAGGGGGGAGCGATCAGCTAAAGTTGCTGCTTTAACTGTCACACAAGGACAGGCGCGGCTTCTGTCAACCACAGCTCAGCTGGGTTCTGCTCTCGCCTCCGAGCCAGAAGGTTGTGGGTTCAGGTCCCGCTCCAGGGACTTGGGCACCTAATCTCGGCAGACAGTACTGAGGCAGCGCTGCACTGTCAGAGGTGCTGTCTCTCGGATGAGACGTTAAACCGAAGCCCCGTCTACCCTCTCGGGTGGACAATAAAGATCCCGCGGCCACTATTTTGAAGCAGAGCAGGGCAGTTCTCCCCGGTGTCCTGGCCAATGTTTAAACATCAACCAACATCACTAAATACAGATTATCTGTGTGTGTGTCTCCCTCTCTGTCTGGCTCTCAGTGTCTCTGTTTCTGTTTCTGTGTCTCTCACTCGCTCTCTCTGTGTCTCTGTCTGTTCCTCTCTCTGTCTCTCTTGCTTTCTCTAGCTCTGTCTGGCTGGCTGTCTCGCTCCCTTGCTCTCTCTGTCTCTCGCTCTCTCTGTGTCTCTGTCTGTTCCTCTCTCTGTCTCTCGCTGTGTCTCTATCTCTCTCACTCTCGTTCTCTCTGTCTCTCTCTCGTTCTCTCTCTGTCTCTCTCTCACTCTCTCTGTCTGTCTGTCTCTCTCTCGCTCTCCCTCTCTTGCTCTCTCTCTGTCCCTTTCTCTTGCTCTCTCTCTCTGACTCTATTTCTTGCTCTCTGTGAATCTGTCTCTCTCTTTCTGTCTCTCTGTCATTCTCTCTTTCTCTATCTCTCTCTATCTCTCTCTCTGTCTCTCTCTCTCTGTCTCTATCTCTGTCTCTCTATCTCTCTCTGTCTGTCTCTATCTGCCTCTCTCTGTCTTTCTCTCGCTCTGTCTCTTTCTCTGTCTCTATCTTTCTCTTGCTCTCTCTGTCTCTCTCTTGCTCTCTCGCCCTCTCTGTCTCTCTCTCTCTCTGTCTCTCGCTCTCTCTGTCTCTCTCTCTCTCTCTGGCTCACTGGTCACCACTCCCATTTCTCCTGTGACGTCCTTTCTCACCGCACTATGATAAAACCACCTACATTGTTATCAACTCAGTGATGCAGAACTCTATAAAGATAGCTTGCTTGCTGGCATTGCGAAACATCACTGTGTACAAAACACGACAGGTCTTTGCTATGAAGCTGATTGCTGAGTGAAGCTGGCTCAACCAGGCCTGGTTACATGTTGGGTAAAGTGTAAACCTGCCATCACATGCGTGCTGGTCTGTACTGACTGTATTGCTGTTTCTCTGCCTGAATAAACTGCTTCAGTTCCAACCAACTGTGTCCAAAATTCCTTCTGAATTCGGTAGGGCAAAAGGTTACCAGAGCATTGATTGACGGTTGATTTTTCCTGCCTTCCTGTTAATACAGCAACAGCCTGCCCATTGCAAAAAGGGCAGGAAACACTAAACAGATTGTTTTCCTTGCAATGAAATGAATGTATTTCAGAAAATAAAAAATATAGTTACATGGACACAGAAAATGAATTTGTGAAAGAAAGGGCTGGATGTCTGGTTCATTCTTAATCTCATCAAGGTGTTGCTGCTGTACCTGCCCTGGAGTGTTTGATGGGACAGTGTAGAGGGAGCGTTACTCTGTATCTAACCCATGCTGTACCTGCCCTGGGAGTGTTTGATGGGACAGTGTAGAGGGAGCTTTACTCTGTATCTAACCCGTGCTGTACCTGCCCTGGGAGTGTTTGATGGGACAGTGTAGAGCGAGCTTTACTCTGTGTCATAGAAACATAGAAAAATAGGAGCAGGAGTAGGCCATTCAATATGACCATGGCTGATCCTCTATCTGAATACCATATTCCCGCTCTCTCCCCATACCCCTTGATGCCATTTGTATCTAGAAATTTATCAATCTCCTTCTTAAATATATTCAGTGACTTGGCCTCCACAGCCTTCTGTGGTAGAGAATTCCACAGATTCACCACCCTCTGAGTGAAGAAATCTCTCATCTCAGTCTTAATTGTCCTACCCCGTATCCTGAGACTGTGACCCCTCGTTCTAGACCCCCCAGCCAGGGGAAACATCCTCCCTGCATCCAGTCTGTCTAGCCCTGTCAGAAATTTATACGTTTCAATGAGATCCCCTCTCATTCTTCTAAACTCTAGTGAATACAGGCCTAGTCAATCCAATCTCTCCTCATACGACAGTCCTGCCATCCCAGGAATCAGTCTGGTGAACCTTCGCTGCACTCCCTCTATGGCAAGTATATCCTTTCTTAGGTAAAGAGACCAAAACTGCACACAGTGCTCCAGGTGTGGTCTCACCAAGGCCCTGTATAACTGTAGTAAGACATCCTTGCTCCTATACTCAAATCTTCTTGCAATGAAGGCCAACATACCAAATGCCTTCCTAACTGCTTGCTGCACCTGCATGTTTGCATTCAGCGACTGGTGTACAAGGACACCCAGGTCCCTTTGTACATCAACATTTCCCAATCTATCGCCATTTAAATAATCCGTGCTGTACCTTCCCTGGGTGTGTTTAATGGGGCAGTGTAGAGGGAGCTTTAGTCTGTATCTAACCCGTGCTGTACCCGCTGTGGGGGTGTTTGATGGGGCAGTGTAGAGGGAGCTTTACTCTGTATCTAACCCGTGCTGTACCTGCCCTGGGAGTGTTTGATGGGACAGTGTAGAGGGAGCTTTACTCTGTATCTAACCTGTGCTGTACCCGCTGTGGGGGTGTTTGATGGGGCAGTGTAGAGAGAGCTTTATTCTACATAAGAACATAAGAAAAGGTGCAGGAGTCGGCCATTTGGCCCTTCGAGCCTGCTCTGCCATTCAATAAGATCATGGCTGATCTTCTACCTCATCTCCACTTTCCTGAACTATCCCCATATCCCTTAATATCCAAAAATCTATCGATCTCTGTCTTGAATACACTCAACGACTGAGCCTCCACAACCCTCTGGGGTAGAGAATTCCAAAGATTCACTACCCTCTGAGTGAAGAAATTTCTCCTCATCTCAGTCCTCAATGGCCGATCCCTTATTCAGAGACTGTGACCCCTGGTTCTAGACTCCCCAGCCAGGGGAAACATCCTCCCTGCATCTACCCTGTCAAGACCTGTAAGAATTTTATATGTTTCAATGAGATCACCTCTCATTATTCTAAACTCTAGAGAATATATGATGTGAAGATGCCGGTGTTGGACTGGGGTGGACAAATGTGAGAAGTCGCACAACACCAGGTTATAGTCCAACAGCTTTATTTGAAATCACAAGCTTTCAGAGCGCTGCTCCTTCATCAGGTGAAGTCTGACAAAGGAGCAGCGCTCCGAAAGCTTGTGATTTCAAATAAAGCTGTTGGACTATAACCTGGTGTTGTGCGACTTCTCACTAGAGAATATAGGCCAAGTCTACTCAATCTCTCCTCACAGGACAATCCCCCCATCCCGGGAATCAGTCTGGTGAACCTTCGTTACACTCCCTCTATGGCAAGTATATCCGTCCTTAGGTAAGGAGACCAAAACTGTACACAATACTCCAGGTGTGGTCTCACCAGGGCCCTATATAATTGCAGTAAGGCGTCTTTACTCTTATACTCAAATCCTCTTGTAATAAAGACCAACATACCATTTGCTTTCCTAATTGCTTGCTGTACCTGCATGTTAACTTTTGGCGATTCGTGTACAAGGACACCCAGGTCCCTCTGAACACCAACATTTCCCAATCTCTCACCATTTAAAAAATACTCGGCTTTTCAATTTTTCCTACCAAAGTGGATAACTTCACAATCCCCCGAGAGAAGTGGCAGAAATGGCTGAAGACGGCCATTTATGGCATTTCAGTGGGCATTCCTCACCCAAGTTTTTGTAACCTCCAGACTCGACTATTCCAACGCTCTCCTGGCCGGCCTCTTATCTTCCACCCTACATAAAGTTGAGCTGATCCAAAACTCTGCTGCCTGTTTCCTAACTCGCACCAAGCCCCGTTTCCCCCATCACCCCTTGCGCTCACTGACCTACATTGGCTCCCGGTCCAGCAGCGCCTCGATGTTTAAAATTCACATCCTTATGTACCGTTAGGGTACGGTAGAACAGTGGTAATGTCACTGGTCTAGTAATCCCGAGGCCTGGACTAATAATCCCGAAATGTGAGTACAAATCCCACCAAGGCAGCTGGGGAATTTAAATTCAGTTAATGAAAAAAATTTGGATTAAAATAGAAATGCTAGTGAATCATGAAACTACCAGATTGTCTGAAAAATCCATCTGGTTCACTAATGTCCTTTAGGGAAGGAAATCTGCTGTCTTTCCCCGGTCTGGCCTATATGTGACTCCAGAGCCACAGCAATGTGGTTGACTCTTAACTGCCCCTCTGAAATGCCGCTCAGTTGTACCAAACTGCTGGAACAAAGTCAGCACTGTGGGAGTACCTTCACCACACGGACTGCAGTTGTTCAAGAAGGCGGCTCACCACCACCTTCTCAAGGGCAATTAGGGATGGGCAATAAATGCCGGCCTTGCCAGCGAAGCCCACATCATCTGTAACCTCCTTCAGCCCTACAACCTCCCGAGACCTCTGCGCTCCCTCAATTCTGCCTCTTGTGCAGCCCCAATTTTAATCGCTCCACCATTGGCGGCCATGCTTTCAGCTGCCTGGGATCCCTAAGATCTGGAATTCCCTCCCTAAACCTCTACGCTATACCCACAGGGAATCATGGGTAAGATTAGTTGGTCAATGGCTACACCTGAACTTAGACATATATGATTCCCATCCACCATATGGTCTCTAAATACCAGTCTTTCATACAGTGCATTCTACTATGTTAAAGGTGCTATATAAATACAAGTTGTTGTTCCACCACAGGTTTTCAGGGTCACTATGTGAGTGGATGGTGGATAAGTCGGAGGAAGTTGTGAGCAAAGAGTACAAGGCTCTGGTCGAACCGCACCTTGAAGGATGAATTCACTTCTGGTCACTGAGACACAAGGGCAGTTCAGGGAAGAGCCAAGAGTCTGATCCCCAATGGCCTTGTGACTTTGTGATAAAACCTGGAGTGGATCGTAAACCCCAGAGGGAAGCAGATATGTGTGATGTACAAGGGGAATTTCGCATTCCAGCCTGTGTGCTACTCTGTGTGTGGGTGTGGGACACACACACTCCCAGCCTGTGTATATATTATGCCACCTGTAATTGAACCAGTACTCAGTTTTGACAGTCTATATTTAAACTGATTGTTTATATTTCGAAACACCTACTCTTCCAGAAACACCTTAGTTTCAGATTTGTTTTCCTGGTTCTCGTGTTCCTCAGTATCGTAGCTGCCTGAGTTTATCCCCTTTGATGCACTTGTCCTTTGAATTGTTCTGTTCTTCTGGTCTTATTTCAGACCACGCTGGCCTTCAAGAAAGGGAAGACTTAGAAACATAGAAACATAGAATCTAGGAGCAGGAGTAGGCCATTCGACCCGTCGAGCCTGCTCCACCATTCAATACGATCATGGCTGATCATCCAAGTCCAGTACCCTGTCCCTGCTTTAATCCCCACAGTACACATATCCCACCCTACCCCCGTAACCCCACGTATTTAATTCCCCCTAACATATCCCATCCTATCCCCATAACCCCACATATTTAATCCCCCCCTAACACTAAGGGTCAATTTATCATAGCCAAATCAACCTAACCCGCACATTTTTGGACTGTGGGAGGAAACCGGAGCACCCGGAGGAAACCCACGCAGACACGGGGAGAATGTGCAAACTCCACACAGACAGTCACCCGAGGTCAGATTCGAACCCGGGTCCCTGGCGCTGTGAAGCACCAGTGCTAACCACTATGCCACCGTGTTGAAAGGCTTGCATTTATATAGCGCCTTTCGCAACCTCAGGATGTCCCAAAGCGCTTTACAGCCAATGAGATTCTTTTTTGAAATGCAGTCACTGTTGTGATGTTAAAATGTGGCAGCCAATTTGCGCACAGCAAGCTCCCACAAACAGCAACGTAATAAATGACCAGATCATCTGTCATTAGTGATGTCGGTTAAGGGATAAATATTGGCCAGGACACTGGGGAGAACACCCCGCCCCTGCTCTTCTTCGAAATGGTCACACTGGATTTTTTTTACCTCCGCCTGAGAGGGCAGACGGGGCCACGTTTTAACGTCACATCCAGCAGACCCACCTCCGACAGTGCAGCGCTCCCTTACTGGATGTGCCGGCCTAGATTTCGGGGCTCAAGTTTCTGGAGGGGGACTTGAACCCGCGACCTTCTGACTCAGAGGCGAGAGTGCTACCTCTCTGAAAATCACAGAATGGACGCTGCTGAGATTGGACCTCGGAGGGGGGCGGAGGGGCGATTTTAACTGTGGGTGAATGGTGCAAAAATGGACACCATCGAATTGGCCGCCCAATGAATTCAAATGAAACGAAAAGCAGGCGGGGTCGATAACGGGCGTCTAATTCGATATCGCCCGTCTCGCACCATCGCCCCCAAAGTTAAAATGTGCACCAGGGCGCCCCCCACCCCAAAACCCTCACCCAACTCCACAATAGGAGTAACTGATCATTTAAAATTAACATTTTGCCTGAGGATTTGCCAAAGAGAGCGAGCTACATGAGGAATAAGACAGTATTTACAGCACAGAAACAGGCCATTCGGCCCAACAGGTCTATGCCGGTGTTTATGCTCCACACCAGCCTCCTCCCACCCCTCTTCATCTCACTCCATCACCATAACCTTCTACTCCTTTCTCCCTTGTGTGTTTATCTAGCTTCCCCTTAAATGCATCTCTGTTATTCGCCTCAACCACTCCCTGTGGGAGCGACTTCCACATTCTCACCACTCTCTGGGTAAAGAAGTTTCTCCTGAATTCCCTATTGGATTTATTAGTGACTGTCTTATATTTATTGCCCCTAGTTTTGGTCTCCCCTACAAGTGGAAACACATTCTCTGCATCGACCCCATCAAACCCCTTCATAATGTTAAAGGTTTCTATCAGGTCACGCCTCAGCCTTCTCTTTTTTTTCTAGATAAAAGAGCCCCAGCCTGTTCAATCTTTTCTGATAGTTATAACCTCTCAGTTCTGGTATCATCTTTGTAAATCTTTTTGCATCTTCTCCAGTGCCTCCATATCCTTTTGATCATATGGCGACCAGAACTGTGCACATTATTCTAGTCTTTAGTGGGCCAGTATTGGTTATTAAAGCATGGACTAAGAACATAAGGACATAAGAATTAGTGACCATCTTGTATTTTTATAGGCAGAGGAGATGAGTAAGCAGTAAAAAGCCACTGGTGTTGGTGGTTACCACGGGAGCAGGAATGAGGTAGAAACAAGAACACTAGATTGATTCCTGGGGTGAGATGGTTGTCCTTTGAGGGGAGATTGATTGGACTGGGCCTGTACTCTCTGGAGTTTAGAAGAATGAGAGGTGATCTCATTGAAACGTATCTGATTATGAGGGAGATTGACAGGGTAGATGCTGAGAGGTTGTTTCCCCTGGCTGGAGAGTCTAGAACTAGGGGGCATAGTCTCAGGATAAGGGGGCGGCCACTTAAGACTGAGATGAGGAGGAATCTCTTCACTCAGAGGGTTGTGAATCTTTGGAATTCTCTGCCACAGAGGGCTGTGAATGCTGAGTCACTGAGTGTATTCAAGGCTGAGAGAGATAGATTTTTGTAAAGTTCGCTCTACAATGTCCCATCAAACACTCCCAGGGCAGGTACAGCACGGGTTAGATACAGAGTAAAGCTCCCTCTACACTGTCCCATCAAACACTCCCAGGGCAGGTACAGCATGGATTAGATACAGAGTAAAGCTCCCTCTACACTGTCCCATCAAACAATCCCAGGGCAGGTACAGCACGGGTTAGATACAGAGTAAAGCTCCCTCTACACTGTCCCATCAAACACTCCCAGGACAGGTACAGCACGGGTTGATACAGAGTAAAGCTCCCTCTACACTGCCCCATCAAACACTCCCAGGGCAGGTACAGCACGGGTTAGATAAAGAGTAAAGCTCCCTCTACACTGTCCCATCAAACACTCCCAGGGCAGGTACAGCACAGGTTAGATACAGAGTAAACCTCCCTCTACACTGTCCCATCAAACACTCCCAGGGCAGGTACAGCATGGGTTAGATACAGAGTAAAGCTCCCTCTACACTGTCCCATCAAACACTCCCAGGTCAGGTACAGCATGGGTTAGATACAGAGTAAAGCTCCCTCTACACTGTCCCATCAAACACTCCCAGGTCAGGTACAGCATGGGTTAGATACAGAGTAAAGCTCCCTCTACACTGTCCCATCAAACACTCCCAGGTCAGGTACAGCATGGGTTAGATACAGAGTAAAGCTCCCTCTACACTGTCCCATCAAACACTCCCAGGTCAGGTACAGCATGGGTTAGATACAGAGTAAAGCTCCCTCTACACTGTCCCATCAAACACTCCCAGGTCAGGTACAGCACGGGTTAGATACAGAGTAAAGCTGGAAAGGTCATTGGCCTGAAACATTAACTCTGTTTCTCTCTCCACAGATGCTGCCTGACTTGCTGAGTATTTCCAGCTATTTCTGGTTTTATTAATTACGTGAGTGATTATCTCGGTCGCTTCAAAGCCACTGAGAATCAGGCACACAGCATGGGACTTGAGCTTGCTGCACAGACAGGTGGCCAGGAAATGGGTTTGCTTGCTGATGCACAGGCAGGTGAAACATAGTAAAACGTCCCAAGGCGCTGCACAGGAGTATTGTAAGACAAAAAATTTGTCACCCAGCCACATCAGGAGAAATTAGGGCAGGTGACCAAAAGCTTGATCAAAGAGGTAGGTTTTAAGGAGCGAATTGAAGGAGGAAAGAGAGATAGCTAGGCGGAGAGGGTTTAGGCAGGGAATTTCCAGAGCTTAGGGCCTAGGCAACAGAAGGCAGGGCCACCAATGTTTGAGCGATTATAATCAGGGATGCTCAAGAGAGCAGCATTAGATGAGGGCAGAAGTAGAGGAGGGCAGATACCTCAGTGCACAATAGGTTGCAAAGAATTGAAGTGGATTCACTGACTGTCTCTCCCTCTGTGAATTCCACGTCGATTTTCGCCTTATCTCTGCAATCTTCAAACATCCTGTGTGTCAAGGTGCAAAGGCCCCTGCAACTGGCGGGTGTTGCAACGCCGTCGGAATTCCCCTGAACTGTTTACGGTCCTTATATGGAAACTCAGCTGATAAGCCGGCGATGTCATTGGGAGGAAGTGGTGCTGAGAGTTGCAAACCAGAATTGAGAACATTCGCAAACAGACTACAGCAAAGGCACTTGAGCGAGAGAGAGAGAGAGATGGCCGAAAATCTGAGTACCGATCTGAGCTGCCCCATCTGCATTGACTTCTTCTCGGAGCCGGTGACCCTGCAATGCGGTCACAATTTCTGCAAAGAGTGTATCCTGAGCACCTTGGCGCCGTCAGGTAACTCCAGGAGGATCTCCTGCCCCCAGTGCCGCCAGGAATCCGGCCGGCTGGACCTCAAGAGCAACCGACTGCTGGCCAGCATCGTGGAGGGCTTTCAGCGGCTGGGGCGCCTGGAGCCGGCCGAGCTGCCGCTGATGTGTCAGCTGCACCAGCAGGAGCTCCGGCTCTTCTGCTCCGACGACCTGGAACTCGTCTGCCGGGCTTGCTCGAGATCAGAGGAGCACAGGGACCACAGCTGCACGGCGGTAAAGGACGCTTATGAAGCCTGCAAGGTAGGAGCGTTACAACACCAACAGCAAACTTTTTCAAATTTGTTTATGGGGATGTGGGCGTGGCTGGCGAGGCTGGCATTTAGTGCCCGTCTCCAATTGCCCTTGAGAAGGTGGCGTGGAGCTGCCTTCTTGAACTGCTGCAGTCCGTGTGGTGAAGGAACTCCCACGGTGCTGTTTGGAAGGGAGTCCCAGGATTTTGACCCAGCCACGAAGAAGGAACGGCCGATATACTTCCAAGTCACGACATCCTTCATCGTCGCTGGGTCAAAATCCTGGAACTCCCTCCCTACCAGCACTGTGGGAGCACCTTCACCACACGGACTGCAGCGGTTCAAGGAGGCAGCTCACCACCACCTTCTCAAGGGCAACTAGGGAATGGGCAATAAATGCTGGCCTTGCCAGCGATGCCCACATCCCATAAATGAATTTTAAAAAACTTCCAAGTCAGTGTTTATGTAACGCCTTTAACATAGTAAAATGTCCCAAGGCGCTTCACGGGAGTATTAAAAGATTTTTAAAAATTGACACCGAGCCACACAAGGAGAAATTAGGGCAGGTGACCAAAAGCTTGGTCAAAGAGGTAGGTTTTAATGAGCATCTTAAAGAAGGAAAGACAGGTGGAGAGGCGGAGAGGTTTATGGAGGGAATTCCAGAGCTTAGGACCGAGGCAACAGAAGGCACGGCCGCCAATGGTTGAGCGATTATAATCAGGGATGCTCAAGAGGGCAGAATTAGAGGAGCACAGATATCTCGAGGGGGTTGTGGGGCTGAAGGAGATTACAGAGATAGGGAGGGGCGAGGCCACGGAGGGATTTGAAAACAAGGATGAGAATTTTGAAATTGAGGCCTTGCTTAACGGGGAGCCAATTAGGAGACATTTAATATCTTTCTTTACCCACCGCCCCCCACCGCCCCGTGTCCCATCAAACGGACCCCAGCATGGCATGTCAGTTTGACGGGACACTGACCACCCTCATAGCCCTCTTCCCAAGTGCTCGCTCGTCATGCATGCCTCTGGGCAATGAGAGTCGGTAGGCTGGCCAATGTTGGGGAGGGGACATCACGCTGCGCTCTCCGGCAGGGGTGTCACTGGCTAATGATCGAGAGAGAAACCTTGTCTGATTGTTCCCTGGCCCACCCCAGGGGTGCTGCAACCAATTGTAGTGCCCCAAATGTGGCTCAGTGGGCAGCCCTCTCGCCTCTGGGTCAGAAGGTTGTGAGGTTCAAGTCCCACCTCCAGAGACTTGAGCACCAAATCTAGTCTGACACTCCCAGTGCGGTACTGAGGCTGGAATTTTCTGAGGTAAGAGCAGGTGGGTTGGAGGCGTGGGGGGCGGGGGGGGAAGTGAAAATTGCAAAGATGCGAACCTCACCTCCAACCCGCCCACATTCACCTTTCACTCAGGCAGGACGGGGGCGGCCCCCCAGCCCACTGCCAAGAGGCCAGTTGGCAATTTCCCTCTGGTAATGAGGCCTGAAGCTTCGCAGGTTTTACTGCAGGTGGCCGGGGATCCCGGGGGCCGCAACGAGGCGGCCTCAGCCTCGGGGAGCAATGCTTGTGGGCCGGGAGGAGCAGCGGTGCTTCCTCATGGCCCCCCAAGCTCCCACACCATCAGCCCACACCACCCGGGGTCTGGGATCGGACCCTTCCCAGGGATCGGACTCCCGCCCCTCCGCACCACCCCCGGGCCTGAAACATCACCACCCCCAGATCGCGATTCAGCCCCGGGGTCGGGGATCGGACCACCCCCGGAGAATCGGACCCCCTCTGGGGAATTGGACCCCTCCCTGGGCTTGGAACCCCCGCCCCCACCATCCTGGGCCCAGCACTTACCTGTTGCTGCGGCCTCCTCCTCTGATGTCCCTGCACGACTGGAAGCCAGCCTGCCAATCAGAACTTCAGAACATAAGATATAGGAGCAGGAGTGGGCCTTTTGGCCCCTCAAGCCTGCTCCGCCATTCAATAAGATCATGGCTGATCTTCTACCTCATCTCCACTTTCCTGCACTATCCCCATAGCCCTTGATTCCCTTCATATTCAAAAATCTATCGCTCTCTGTCTTGAATATACTCAACGACTGAGCCTCCACAGCCCTCTGGGGTAGAGAAAACCCCCAGGAAAATCCAGCCCTGAGCATCAGCCTAGATTTCCTGCTCGGTACTGAGGGAGTGCTGCACTGTCGGAGGTGCCGTCTTTTGGATTAGACATTTCGGAGGTCCCGTTTGCTCTCTCAGATGGATGTAAAAGATCCCACGGCCACTATTTCAAAGAAGAACAGGAGAGTTCTCCCCGCTGTCCCGGCCAATATTTATCCCTCAATCAACATCACTAGAAAAAACAGATTATCTGGTCATTATTATATTGCTGTTAGTGGGAGCTTGCTGTGCACAAATTGGCTGCCGCGTTTCCTACATTACAACAGTGACTACACTTTGCACGTACTTAATTGGCTTTAAAGTGCTTTGGGACGTCCTAAGGTTGTGAAAGATTCTTCTTTTTTATCATTGCCGCCCACTTTGAATACAGCAGACCAGATTTAAGTGGGCGAGTTCAACACTCGGTCATTGCTTCCCACACAGAATGCTGGAAAGTACAGTAGTGAGCACTTCACCGGAAGAACAACTCCCCGGCAAATTGCCTGCTCCCACCTACCCCTTGAGCCCATCGGAAACTGGGTAGAATGGAATGGAAAATCCTCCCTTTGTCTAACACGTTACGAATGAATGGTAGGTGAGGCAAGGGGGAGAGGGGAGATGGTACCTGTGGAACTGTACCACAGTGAGGAGATCAGCCCCTTCTTGAAGCGGAGGGGACAAATAGAAAGAGAAGTGGAAAAAAAAAATCAGGTCAATATTTGCCGCACACAATTGAGTACTTGGTGAACAGACATAGCCTGCTGACCATTTCTTTTGATGACAAGGAACAAATTGGGGGCACTTGCCCCTATAAGAACTCTGCATTAACTTTAAAAGTCTCCAAATGAGAGCTGCCAAGATGACACTACCAATGTTTTTTCTCTTTCAAGGCGAATTCAGTTCAGCTGCTCCAGAACAGACTGAAGGAATATCGCGAAACCCACACAGCAACGGGACTGAAGATCTCCGAAACCCTGGTGAGATTTTATCGGTAAAAGATTGGCAGGTACATTGTTAAATCTGGTGTGTTATCCGCCAGCTACATACAAGGGTGCAGTTTATAAAAGCAGTTATAACGTGAGGACCCTGCAATAATGTGATTGCAAAGGCTTCTTGCATTCAGTGGGAGCCTTGAGCCTGACATCGTGGCTCAGTGGGTAGCACACTCGCCTCTGAGTCAGAAGGTTGTGGGTTCATAGTCCCACTCCAGACACTTGAGCACATAAACTAGGCTGACACTCCAGTGCAGTGCTGAGGGAGCGCTGCACTGTTGGTAGGTGCCGTCCTTCGGATGAGATGTTAAACCGAGGCCCCGTCTGACCTCTCGGGTGGATGTTAAAGATCCCACGGCCACTATTTCGAAGAAGAGCAGGGGATGTTCTCTCCGGTGTCCTGGCCAATAATTATCCCTCAGCCAACATTATTATAAAAGATTATCTGGTCACATTGCTGTTTGTGGGACCAGATGGGTTTTTAACGACAATCTGATCGTTTCATGATGTGGAGATGCCGGTGTTGGACTGGGGTGGACAAATGTGAGAAGTCGCACAACACCTTCCGAAGAGATGCACTTCACCTTCCGAAGGAGCAGCGCTCCGAAAGCTTGTGATTTCAAATAAAGCTGTTGGACTGTAACCTGGTGTTGTGCGACTTCTCACATTTGATAGTTTCATGGTCACCATCACTGATACTAGCTTTTTATTCCAAATTTTCTTCAATTAACTGAATTTTAAATTCCCCAGCTGCCATGGTGGGATTTGAACTCACGTCTCTGCATCATTAGTCCAGACCGCTAGGATTACCAGCATAGTGACATTACCACTGGGCTACCATCACCGTTTCCTACATTGCAGCAGTGACTATACTTCAGAGGTCCTTCTTTGGTTGTAAAGCACTTTGGGACGTCCTGCGATCGTGACATTGTGATTGACTGAGCAGCACTGCTGCAGCTGAAGGTCCATTTTCGAAAAGGCGTTGCAAAGGAGGGCCCTTTCAATAACATTTTGCTTCACCTCTTCAGGTCAGCTGCCTCTTTCTGGGTTGGATGGCACGACCTGCTCATCACTTTCTCCAGACAAACGCTTTACCCTTTTCTGTGATACTCCTTTGCCTGCTCTTTTAGCAGTGGCATCAGCCCATTAAATCCGAGACTCTTACAGCACAGAAGGAGGCCAGTCGGCCCATCGTGCCTTGGCCGGCTCTTTGAAAGGGGCTCTCCAATTAGTCCCACTCCCCCCTGCTCTTTCTCCCCACAGCCCTGCGAATTGTTCCTTCAAGAATGCTCTGGGATTGCTCGGTCTGTCTGTCGCACAGTTAATCTACACACTATGATTAACCCCCCCGCACACAGACCCCACACACGCAGACCCCACACGCACGGTTCCCTTCATTCAAAATTGAAGAATTTTTTTATCACTTCCAGAAGGAAAACAAGCATAAAACTTCAAAGAATTAACTAACCCGCTAATTAGAGTCTTTTATTTTACCAGCCAGGGGCGACTATAATTACAATTGCAGAATACTATTAACAGAGGATCTTCACAGAGCTAACTATCCTTCCACATTCTGTCGTCTGGCAAGGCAGGATCAAATTACACATTCCAGACAAACTGTTGGATGTGTCTTGTCCTTCAAGGGGACCAATCAGAACTCTGGTGTTGCAAATAGATGCAGCCTAATCTACACGCTCTCCTTTAATACAACCAGTTATAAAGAAGATGCAGATAAACGTAAAGTAAAAATGCCAACCTCCATAATGCGCAGTCTTATTATTTGCCTGTTAACATGTTGATAAAAGATGCACATAAACACAAATATAACAGCACTGTGGCTGCTTTTGATTATAAAGAATGAACTTGAAATAACTTACATTTCTATAGCGTCTTTCACAACCTCAGGACTTCCCAAGGTGCTGTACAGCTAATGAAGCACTTTTGTAGTGTAGTCCCTGCTGCAATGTAGGAATCTGTAGGATGACTATGGGATGACTGTAGGAAATGTGGACTTTAAAAAAAATATATATTTGCTTATGTGATCTGGGCGTCGCTGGCAAGGCCAGCATTTATTGCCCATCCCTAGTTGCCCTTGAGAAGGTGGTGGTGAGCCGCCTTCTTGAACCGCTGCAGTCCGTGTGGTGAAGGTGCTCCCACAGTACTGTTAGGGAGGGAGTTCCAGGATTTTGACCCAGCGACGATGAAGAATCGGTGATGTACTTCTAAGTCAGGATGGTGTGTGACTTGGAGGGGAACTTGGAGGTGGTGGTGTTCCCATGCACCGGCTGCCCTTGTCCTTCTAGGTGGAAGAGGTCGCGGGTTTGGGAGGTGCTGCCGAAGAAGCCTTGGCGAGTTGCTGCAGTGCATCTTGTAGATGGTACACACTGCAGACACGGTGCGCCGGTGGTGGAGGAAGTGAATGTTTAAGGTGGTGGATGGGGTGCCAATCAAGCGGGCTGCTTTGTCCTGGATCGTGTCGCGCTTCTTGAGTGTTGTTGGCGTCATTGATTGTCAGTCAGGAGCCTCAGTATATTAACGATGACTTTATGCCGACCATTCCAGGAACACGCCAGCTGTCTGCAGGATCAGATGGTGGCGGAGTTTGCGGAGCTGCAGCGGTTTCTTCAGGAGCGGGAGCGGGCCCTGATCCAGAGGCTGAGGGGCGAGGCTGAGGCTGCCGTCAGTCAGCTGGTGGGAAACATGGTCGTGATCTCTGAGCGGTGCGCCCGCATCGAGCAGGCGCTCGAAGACATACAATCGATGCGGGAGAAGAAACAGCTTCTGAAGGTAAGACCCGCACTGGGGACCCCTACAAAATAACGGGTTGGAATCTCCCGTGTACCTACGCCCCGGGCCGTAAATAAAGATCGTGGGGAAACTCGCGCGCAAGTGAGTCACGCACGTAACTGCGCTCCGCCCCAATTTCCTCGCCCTGTTACACCCGCCCATTAATCCCCGTTCCGGAACGCAGCTGGGCTCATTATAATGGCTCCCTGGTGGTTTATTCCGATTGTTTTTAAGTGATTCTTTTTATGAATCCCAACTCACACCTGCTCTGCGTTTTCTGTTCCTTTGAATGTTTTTTTATGGCATCAGTTTCAGTCACATTAAAAATGGAAAAGCTTCCACGATTGCATATTCTTAGACATACTGGGAGATGGTGCAGAAGAGATTGACTAAAATGGTACCAGGGATGAGGGACTTCAGTTATGCAGAGAGACTGGAGAAGCTGGAGTTGTTCTCCTTAGAGCAGAGAAGGTTAAGAGGAGATTTGATAGAGGTGTTCAAAATCATGAATGGTTTTGACTGAGTAAATAAAGGAGAAACTGCTTCCAGTGCCAGAAGGGTGGGTAACCAGAGGGCACAGATTGAAGGTGATTGGCAAAAGAACCAGAGGTGACATGAGGAAAAACTTTTTTACACGGCGAGTTGTTATGATCTGGAATGCGCTGCCTGAAAGGATGGTGGAAGCAGATTCAATAGTAACTCTCAAAAGAAAATTGAAGAAATATTTGAAGGAAAAAAAATTGCAGAGCTATGGGGAAAGAGCAGGAGAGTGGGATTAATCGGTCAGCTCTTTAAACGTTAAAGTTTCACGCCATCTAACCATCATTCAAGCGCACCAGGCACAACATGGAATGATAGAATGAGACAGCGCAGAAGGAGGCCATTCGGCCCATCGTGCCTGTGCCGGGTCTTTGGTAGAGCGATCCGATTAATCCCACTCCCCTGCTCTTTCCCTATAGCCCTGCAAATTTTTCCCCTTCCAAATATTTGTCCAAATCTCTTTTGAAAGTCACTATTGAATCTGCTTCCACCACCCTTTCAGGCAGTGCATTCCAGATCACAAAAACTTGCTGCGTAAAAAAAAAAAAAAATTCTCCTCATCTTCCCCTCTGGTTCTTTTGCCAATTACATTAAATCTGTGTCCTCTGGTTATCGACCCTCCTGCCAGTGGAAACAGTTTCTCTCTATCTGCTCTATCAAAACACCTCATGATTTTGGACACCTCTATTAAATCTCCCCTTACCCTACTCTAAGGAGAACAATCCTAGCTTCTATGGTCTTGCCACATAACTGAAGTCCCTCATTCCTGGTATCATTCTGGTAAACCTCCTCTGCACCCTCTCCAAGGCCTTGACATCCTTCCTAAAGTGTGGTGCCTTGACTTGGACACAATACTCTGGCTGAGGCCTAACCAGTGATTTATGAAGCTTCAGCCTGACTTCCTTGTTTTTGTACTCTATGCCACTGTTTATAAAGCCAAGGATACCATATGGTTTTTTAACAGCCTTATTAACTTGTCCTGCCACTTTAAAAGGATTTTGTATGTGAAAATGGTTATGTTAAATACTCTGTATCTAACCGGTGCTGAACCTGCCCTGGGAGTGTTTGATGGGACAGTGTAGAGGGAGTTTTACTCTGTATCTAACCCGTGCTGTACCTGACCTGGGAGTGTTTGATAGGACAGTATAGAGGGAGCTTTACTCTGTATCTAACCCGTGCTGTACCTGCCCTGGGAGTGTTTGATGGGACGGTGTAGAGGGAGCTTTACTCTGTATCTTACCCGTGCTGTAACTGCCCTGGGAGTGTTTGATGGGACAGTGTAGAGGGAGCTTTACTCTTTATCTAACCCGTGCTGTACCTGCCCTGGGAGTGTTTGATGGGACAGTGTAGAGGGAGCTTTACTCTGTATCTAACCCGTGCTGTACCTGCCCTGGGAGTGTTTGATGGGACAGTGTAGAGGGAGCTTTACTCTGTATATAACCCGTGCTGTACCTGCCCTGGGAGTGTTTGATGGGACAGTGTAGAGGGAGCTTTACTCTGTATCTAACCCGTGCTGTACCTGCCCCGGGAGTGTTTGATGGAACAGTGTAGAGGAAGCTTTACTCTTTATCTAACCCGTGCTGTACCTGACCTGGAAGTGTTTGATGTTGACTTTGGGAGCTGCAGGTGATGCAATTCCTTGGCACAGCATCTGATGGAGTCAAACATTACTCAACCGATTGACAAGAAACATCAATCTGGGAAACCTAGTTTATTGGTGAGTTGACCTTGTGGTTTGTGATGTCATGGACACCTTGAGTAGGCTGATACATGGGCCACAGGAGGAGCGGCACCACAAGACCCGCTCGAGCTTGGGCGAAGCCATTGTGGTTAAAGCAGCAGCATGAAGTCTGCTGCAGCTCGGCACTAGTATCACTCAAAAATAGTCTGCACAGGGTTAGAGTGCTGAAGCTTCATACACTGCTTGAGGCCGGGGGAGAAATTCGACACGGGCGGCAGTGCGAGACGGGCTGCGTTACATCGGCCGCTCGCTACACGCACCACCCAACATTCAGTTCCATCGGGGGTCATTTTAACCTAACGCATCGGGTGGGAATCCCATTGGATCAGGGTGGAACGCCGGTGTTTTACGCCTGTGTTTTACACCAGGGTAAAGCCGACGTCGCATCCGATCCTCTCAGTTTCCCGGTGGGTGTTGAGGTTAAAATTGGCCCTTTTATTGAAATGGGACTGAACATCGTGGGAGGGGGGGGGGTGGGTATAACGGGCGGTCCTTGCAATACCGCCTGAATTGAGCAACCACCACCACCCTTTCCCGCACCCCACCCCCCCCACCATCCCGAGGCTAATTTTCTACTCCCAACCCTCCCCACATCTGTGAGGACCACTCCCGCAGAGGCCGGGATTTTCCCACCTTAGCGATACCGGCGGGAGGGCGCACCGGGAAACCGCGCCCACCGGCCCGTGAATTCCCGTCCATCCGTTCCACCCTGATCCCGTGGGAGCACCGAAGCAGAAAAGCCAGAGACAGTGCTTGGGATTCGAAGGGCGGGGGGAGGGGAGGGATTTCCAGCAGGGAGCACGGATCGGGGCGATTGTGAACGGCCATCCCATAACTTTCCATCCATTTCATTTTAGTGATCGGAAAATCATGGGTTGGAGGTGCGCAGTTTCCCGACATATATTTATAAATTAATCTAGTTCCTCCCTTTTTTTTAATCAATGACAACTTGCATTTATATCGCGCCTTTAGCTCAGTAAAACGTCCCAAGGCGATTCACAGGCACGTTATCAGACAGTATTTGACACCGAGCCACATAAGGAGATATTAGGACAAATGGCCAAAAGCTTGGTCAAAGAGGTCAGTTTTAAGGAGCGTCTTAAAGGAGGAGAGAGAGATGGTGAAGCGGTGAGGTTTAGGGAGGGAATTCCAGAGCTTAGGGTCTAGACGGCTGAAGGCACGGCCACCAATGGCGGGGCGATTAAAATCAGGGATGCACAAGAGGACAGAATTGGAGGAGCACAGAGATCTCGGAGGGTTGTAGGGCTGGAGGAGGTTAAAGGGATAGGGAGGGGCGAGGCCATGGAGGGGGGAGTGGGGGTGGGGGGAGGATTTGTAAACAAGGATGAGAATTTTAAAATCGAGGCGTTGCCGGACCGGGAGCCAATGTAGGTCAGCGAGCACAGGGGCTGATGGGTGAACGGGACTCGGTGCGAGTTAACACAACCACCCCCATATATTCCATGTTTTACAAACACCCTCCATAGACTTGGGCAGCAGCGTTTGGGAGGAGCCCAAACTTAGGGAGGGTGTTTGTAAAAACATGGAATATATGGGGGTGGCTGCGTTATGTTGCTGGGTTTATTTTGTTGGTGAGTAACACGAATTCACTCACGCTTGTGAGCCTGTGACTCTTCGACACACATATCATTCACTCCGCGAGTGCCTGTCTCAGTGAGAGGACAGAGGTTAGAAAAACATTTGATTAGAGAAATTACTATTTACCATACAAGTGCTTCCCCCTGCTGGAGTTAGAGAGAAACGCAGCCGCTGCTTCACAGCAGCCAAATTGAGTAAGGGAGTGTCAGCAAGCCTCTCGCTAGCTCAGTCGAGTTCTACTAGAATCGGGGGCCCACTAGATGAATGATCAACGCCTTTTTTATTATATGTGGGATATGTGGAACATTCTTTGTTCCAGTCCTACTCAGATCCCCTCCATCACCTCTTCTTTTGGTACATTGATGACTGTATCGGTACTGTTTCCTGCTCTCGCCCTGAACTAGACAATTTCATTCACTTTGCTTCCAATATCCACCCTTCCCTCACCTTCACATGGTCCATCTCCGCCTCTTCCCTTCCCTTCCTGGACTTCTCTGTCTCCATTTCTGGCAATAGGCTATCGACAAACATCCACTACAAGCCTACTGACTCCCACAGCTACCTGGAATACACTTCCTCCCACCCCGCTTCCTGTAAGGACTCAATTCCATTCTCCCAATTTCTCCATCTCTGCCGCATCTGCTCTGACAAAGCCACCTTCCATACTAGTGCTTCTGACATGTCTTCCTTTTTCCTCAACCGAGGATTCCCCTCTACCGTGATTGGCGTGGCCCTCGACCATGTCCGTTCCATTTCCCGCACTTCTGCTCTCACCCCTTCTCCCTCCCAGAACCACGATAGGGTTCCCCTTGTCCTCACCTTTCACCCCACCAGCCTCCACATTCAACGGATCATCCTCCACCATTTCCGCCACCTCCAACGTGATCCCACCACCAAACACATCTTCCCCTCACCTCCCCTTTCAGCATTCCGAAGGGACCGCTCCCTCCGCGACACCCTGGTCCACTCCTCAATCACCCCCAACATCCCCTCCACTTCCCACAGTACCTTCCCGTATAAGCGCAGGAGATGCAACACCTGCCCTTTTACCTCCTCCCTTCCCACTTTCCAGGGCCCCAAACACCCATTCCAGGTGAAACAGCGATTTACTTGTACTTCTTGCAATTTACTATACTGTATTCGCTGCTCACGATGTGGTCTCCTCTACATTGGGGAGACCAAACGCAGATTGGGTGACCGCTTTGCGGGACACCTCCGTTCAGTCCGTAAGGGTGACCCCGAGCTTCCGGTCGCCTGTCACTTTAATTCTCCGCTCCACTCCCACTCTGACCTCTCCGTCCTCGGCCTTTTACACTGTTCCAATGAAGCTCAACATTAGCTCGAGGAACAGCACCTCATCTTTCGATTAGGCACTTTACAGCCTGCTGGACTCAACATTGAGTTCAACAATTTCAGACTATAGCCCCTGCCCCCACTTTTTCAGGCGGCTGTTGATGTTTCTGCCATCCCCATTTGCAACATTTAATCTCTCCTGCCTCCTACACTAGCACAGAATGTCCCTTCAATTCCTTCCTCCCCCCCACCCCCTTTCTCTGCCTCTACACTTGCTTAAAACCTGTTACATCCCTAACTTTTTTCCAGTTCTGACAAAGGGTCACAGACCTGAAACGTTAACTCTGTTTCTCTCTCCACGGATGCTGCCTGGCCTGCTGAGTGTTTCCAGCATTTTCTGTTGTTATTTGAGATTACCAGCATCCGCAGTATTTTGCTATTGCCTTCTTTCACGCTGTGCACCAAACCATGCCCGAGAGGACAGGCAGCTGCCCTGCCAGAAAGAAAGAACTTGTATTTACAGAGCGCCTTTCACCACCTCAGACGTCCCAAAGCGCTTTAAAGACAGTTAAGTACCTTTTTCAAGCGTTGTGATGTAGAAAATGCGGCAACCAATTTATGCACAGGGAGATCCCACACATAGCAACGTGATCGGAGACTGATAATCTGTTTCAGAGATGTTGGTTGAGGCATTAATATTGGCCAGGACACCAGAGAAAAGTCGTCCGCTCTTTTGCGCCCGCATGAGAGGGTTTAATGGTTTAATCAGAAAGACGGCACCTCCGACAGTGCAGCACTCCCTCAGTATTGCACTGAGAGTCTCCGCCTGGATTTGTGTACTCGAGTCTCGAGCGGGACTTGAACCCACGATCTTCTAGACACAGCAGCACAAGTGCTACCCACTGAGCCATGGCTGACACCTAGATAATTCTTATGAAAGTGACCATCCGAGCGCGTGCCACGATCCCACGTCCATGTGCACATTTCTCCTGACTCTTGAGTCAAGGTCTTTGGGGGAGGGGGTAGCAGGGCAGATAAAGGAGGGAGATTGGGCGGGGGGGGGGACAGCACAACAATTGTTACACTCAACCTTTGGGATGGGGGTTCAAGCGGCACTCTGTGTTCACACTCCTGTGATAAAGCTGACAATAGATGATGGGCCCCAACTGCCCTGAGATCAGAGCTGCATTAGTTGCCTCTGCACAATTGTGAATTGCACAACTCTCACACGTCATGAAAGACTTTCTGCATCCAGTGATGTTACCGGGGTATCCTGCGTACAGCTGCACAGAGGTGTGGGATACAGGTTACAAACCATATTCCCCTTACATCCGAGCCTTCAAGCTCATACTAGTATGTGGAGAGACTAGAGAAGCTGGGATTTTTCTCTTCAGAGAAGGTTAAGGGAAGATTCAATGGAAGTGTTCCAAATGATGAGGGGTTTCATAGAGTAAATAGGGAGAAATAGAGAGAAAGGGGGAGAAATGCCCCATCTTTGCGCCTCCCATGGGGGGCGCTAACGGAGCGCAAAGGCCTTTTCGCCCAGTCGGGGCGCTGACCTCGCCTCCCGCCAAATTCCGCGGGAGGTGAGCGGCGGCGCTACCGGGTTGCGCGCCGATCTCATGCGCCCGGAGATCATGACGTCATCTCCGGGCGCATCGCCTTGGTCGCGCCCCAGCACAAAAACTTCCCTTCACCCCCTGCAGCAGCGCCGGGTGATGGCAGCGACTGCTGCAGGGGACGCGAGCAGGACGGCCGGCCGCGAGCAGGGGCGTCATTTAAAGGTGAGGTGACCGGCCTCCCTGAAAAAAATGGCGGCATTTTTGAGAATTATTTTTTTGCTCTGGACGCGGGCTCCGTGCTGCGATCGCTCAGCCCGGCACCCTGCTTGAGTGCCGGGGTGATGGCGTGTCAACCCCGCTCCCCGGTGCTGCAGATAAGTTAAAAAAACCCTGCAGAGTTCGCAGTGTGGGACCCTTCCCTTTAATTCAGGGAAGAGCCCCTGCAACGCGTCAGCGCCACATGTCCCCAGTGCGTGGCGCTGTTGAGCCGTGCGCCCCGGGTCATGAACTTCACCCCCACCCCCGCCGCCTCTTGCGCTCCAAGAAGCAAAAAGTGGGAATTTTAGAAAGGCTGGAAAAGGTTAGCGCCTGACACTAACTTTTCCAGCTTTTCCGATTTAGCGCCCCAAACGGGGCTCGAGGGGTATCTCTAGCCCTTTTAAACTGTTTCCACTTGCAGGAAGGTCGGTAACTGAAGGTCACAGGTTTAAGATATTTGGCAAAAGGACCAAAAAGGGGGGATGAGGATTTTTTATTTCACACCATGAGTTGTGATAATCTGGAATACACTGCCTGAAAGGGCGCTGGAAGCAGATTTAATAGTAACTTTCAAAAGGAAGTTAGATATAAACCTGAAAAGGAAAAAAATAATTTGCAGGGCTCTGAGGAAAGTGCAGGGAGAGTGGGACTAATTGGATCGCTCTTTCAAAGAGCCGGCACAGGCACAATGGGCCGAATGACCCCCCCCTGTGAGGAGCTTTTCTCTGTATCTGGCCCGTGCTGTACCCAACCTGGCAGTGATATATTCCCTGTTTTACCTGGATGGGAAACGTACTTTAGGACTCTAGGACTCATCACAGTAGGAGTGTTATCAATTTATGATGGCGGTGATAGAGAGTGCGTTCAGACTGAAAGGATAAAACGTCTGATGCCCTTTGAGAGGAGGGTTGTCATGAAGGGATAATTACAAGTCCTAGCCCTTTTGGACTACCTCAGATCAGGCGTATTCCCCAGATGTTTCCCTTCAACTAAAGTTAGTGGTAGCCGAAGCCTATAAGACGCTTAATTGGGTCTAAAGGTCAGACTACCTCTCCCTAAAGGAAAGAAACGGTCTAAAGATGTTACTGTCCTCCGGATAGTACTTTTAATAAGTTTAACTAGACTGTAAACTTCCAGATATTATGAGGGTCCGGAATACCCCCCAGAATTCTGCAACTCCTCTGTGTGTACAGAAATTGAGTTCGCAAGATGATACAGAAATACTCTGTGAGACAATTCTAAAAATATATAGATTTATTAAAGAACCGACATTCAGTTAACATTTATTGTGGCAATTGCAACTTTAACTGTTCAAAATACAAACAGCTTACATTTCTTATCAGAGATCCTTATTCTCAAATCTTAACTTCATTACATTTCCACACTTCTACTTATTTCTTAATCCAGAATATCCACCAAAATGAAATACCTTGATTAACCGAGACTCAAAGTTAAAAACTTACAGAGCATGTCTGTGAAGTTGAGAAATGCTTGTCTTCCCAGCGACTTCTGCTTTTCTGTTTGAAAAGGTTTATGTTTTATACTCTTTTGCAGTGGTTTATTCTTTGAAGTTTCTTTGAAGTGGGCAACACGGTGGCATAGTGGTTAGCACTGGTGCCTCACAGTGCCAGAGACCCGGGTTCGAATCTGGCCTCGGGTGACTGTCTGTGTGGAGTTTGCACATTCTCCCCGTGTCTGCGTGGGTTTCCTCCGGGTGCTCCGGTTTCCTCCCACAGTCCAAAAATGTGCGGGTTAGGTTGATTTGGCTATGATAAATTGACCCTTAGTGTTAGGGGGGGATTAAATATGTGGGGTTACGGGGATAGGATGGGATATGTTAGGGGGAATTAAATACGTGGGGTTACGGGGATAGGGTGGGATATGTGTCGGTGCAGGCTCGATGGGGATTCTGTGTGAGATAGCAGGGACAGGGTACTGGATTTGGATGATCAGCCATGATCATATTGAATGGTGGAGCAGGCTCGACGGGCCGAATGGCCTACTCCTGCTCCTAGTTTCTATGTTTCTATGTTTCTGATGTAAGCTAATTGTCTTTATTGATATCTCTGTTGAATGCTTTCTGTCTGTACTGTCAATTTAGCTATTGCATGCATAATTATGTCTCTACCTTAGATGTTTCAAAAACCATCATAAACACAATGACAGCAATGGTTTCTGTTTGATGCAATTCTTATCGCAGGTCTCCAATTCAATTCTTAATATCACTGAACTGCTTGTATGCCAGACCTCACGTCTGCCAACTATTCCAAGGTTAACACATAAACAATGTTATTGCTTGATGCATCCATTAATGTCATTTTCAAAGTCTTTCTGTAGGTATATTTTACAACTTGTAAATACTTCAACTAGGGTGTTCCATACATTTCTTATTTACTTCAATTGTTTTTTATCAGGCCTCGGGACTCCATATTTCAAGCTTAACATTAAAACTATTTGTTCAGCAGGCGTTTCTTTTACTTGATGTCATTTCTTCAAAGCCTTCTGTAGGTATCATATTTACAATATGTAAATTGAAAACACTTTAACTCAGTGTTTACTTGTTTTCTAGCTATCTCAATTGGTTGCATATTTAATCGTGTTTCCTGTCTTATTTGATGTTATATTATGAAGGATTATGGTTGTTTAATATTCTAAGTTTCTGTTTGCATCAGTGTTAGCTTTTAACACTTTAAACTGTGTGATTCCATTGTGTTGGTTCCAATGTTCAGACATAGAGGAACCTTCAATGGTTTGCTTCAATAGGGCATTGTTTTAGTATTTTTAACTAATTCCCATTTCAAAGCTTGTGGTGTTTTACAACTTTGTTTAACAACTGATCTTATATCAGAAGCCTGTATTTCTCATGCAGCCTTGTCTGCTAAGGCTTATGTCTTTTAAACCCAGTATGTCATTTATTCATAATTTCAGAAATCTGTTCTTAGTATCTTGTATTTTTCTGAATCCTGGCTATTCCTTCACAGTCAGTGTTGGCAACTGAAAAACATTTTCACATTGTACATGAAGTACTCCCAGGTGAGGTACACCATGTGCTAATTTCAGAATAAAGTTCCCTGTTTTCTGGCCGAAGAGTATATTGAAATTAAACACTAAATACAGCAAGTTGAACTATGGCGGAACAATGGTACAATAAAGTTTTCTTTCATTTTGTTTTTCAGGAGATCAAATGCATTCTCCAGAGGTGTGTAACTTATTTACTAGTTCATTTATTTGTTTATACTTCTTCTTTGCATTTTCTCAATCTCATCCCACAACTCCCATCACTGCCCATTCAGAGGGCATGCAGAGTTCTGCCAACGTGGTACAGCGTGGGTTCAATACAGAGTAAAGCTCTATCTACACTGTCCCATCCAACACTCCCAGGGCAGGTACAGCACGGGTTAGATACAGAGTAAAGCTCCCTCTACACTGTCCCATCAAACACTCCCACGGCAGGTACAGCACGGGTTATACACAGAGTAAAGCTCCCTCTACACTGTCCCATCCAACACTCCCAGAGCAGGTACAGCACGGGTTAGATACAGAGTAAAGCTCCCTCTACACTGTCCCATCAAACACTCCCAGGGCAGGTACAGCACGGGTTAGATACAGAGTAAAGCTCCCTCTACACTGTCCCATCCAACACTCCCAGGGCAGGTACAGCACGGGTTAGATACAGAGTAAAGCTCCCTCTAAAGTGTCCCATCAGACACTCCCAGGGCAGGTACAGCATGGGTTAGATACAGAGTAAAGCTCCCTCTACACTGTCCCATCCAACACTCCCCGGTCAGTGAAGACACGGTTTAGAGACAAACTGAAGATGCTCTGTGCAGTAATGCTGGCACAGTGTTGGTGAAGATGAGGCATCTTTTATATCAAGGTCGAACAATAGAAAAGGACGACGAACATAAATTAAGTTCTAGCCACCCTACGGCAAGAACGGAACTGCTTTCAGCAAAAAACTGATGACCCCAGTTGTGTTGTGGCTCCTTTCAGCTGCTTCTTATTGACAGTCCTTCGTCTGTGTTGTGATTTATGATCAGCAAAGAAGCAGGGCTTAGGCTGTCACAGAAAATGTAAACCGGTCTTGGTGCAGAATGGACTGCCGATTCGCCATCACCCATTCTTCGCCCGGCCATGAAAGTTAAATTTATCCCCATATCTTTCACTGTGGATGAACCTGCTTTGTTCCCGTGGAATCACAGTTAGGCTGGTTTGCTCAGCCATTGCATGGCTTGGCCAGTATTTATTGAATAGTAATTAAGGCGCTCATGTTTGCTTTACAGATGTGACTTGCACACTAAGCCTATACTAAAGACCCCCAAACTGAATCTGGGGGAGTTCAATGGTCCTCTGCAGTACACAGTATGGAAACAGATGCTGAATGTAGTCAACCCAGGTAATGTCCTCTGCACTCACACCCTCTTCTCTTCTTTCATCTCTTCTCCTCTCTCCTCCTCCTCACCGTGCCTCCGCTCCCCTCCTCTCCGCCCCTCCCCTACTCTCTTCCCCTCCTCTCCCCTCCCCTCCTCTCCTCCTCTGTTCTTCTCTCCATTCCTCCCCTCCCCTCTATTCCACTCTACTGCACTCTCCTCTCCTCGCACTATCACAAGAATAAAACTTCACTAACTCACTTCACACAAGTCCCAGTTCAAAAGTGAAAACAACATTTCTGGCCAACTGCAACTCAAAGTTGAATTCCAACTAAGACCGATATCCTGCCGAGATTGCTCTCACCTTCCCCTTTGCACTCTGTTGGCCTCTGACAGCTCCCGATTAATTACTTGGAAATATTTTGCTCCTTTTTTACTTTGATCTCGGCTGTTGAAACAACTCGTGTTTATATCTCGAGGGAAATCCTTATTAGTCGGGAAAAGGTATTGGGGAAATTGATGGGACTGAAGGCTGAAAAATCCCCGGGGCCTGATGGTCTGCATCCCAGAGTACTTAAGGAGGTGGCCTTGGAAATAGTGGATGCATTGACGATCATTTTCCAACATTCCTTAGACTCTGGATCAGTTCCGATGGAGTGGAAGGTGGCCAATATAACCCCTCTTTTTAAAAAAGGAGGGAGGGAGAAAGCAGGGAATTATAGACCGGTCAGCCTGACATCGGTCGTGGGTAAAATGATGGAAGCAATTATTAAAGATGTCATAACAGACCATTTGGAAAGTGGCGACATGATAGGTCCAAGTCAGCATGGATTTGTGAAAGGGAAATCATGCTTGACAAATCTTCTGGAATTTTTTGAGGATGTTTCCAATAGGGTGGACAGGGGGGAACCAGTAGATGTGGTGTATTTGGACTTTCAGAAGGCCTTCGACAAGGTCCCACACAAGAGATTGGTGAGCAAAGTTAAAGCACATGGGATTGGGGGTAATGTGTTGACGTGGATTGAGAACTGGTTGGCACACAGGAAACAAAGAGTAGGAGTAAATGGTTTTTTTTCAGAATGGCAGGCAGTGACCAGCGGGGTACCGCAGGGTTCGGTGCTGGGACCCCAGCTGTTTACATTATATATTAATGATTTGGACGAAGGGATTAAATGTAATATCTCCAAATTTGCGGATGACACTAAATTGGGAGGCAGTGTGAACAATGAGGAGGATGCTAGGAGGCTACAGAGTGACTTGGACAGGTTGGGTGAATGGGCAAATATATGGCAGATGAAGTACAATGTGGATAAATGTGAGGTTATCCACTTTGGTGGTAAAAATAGAGAGGCGGACTATTACCTGAATGGTGGCAGATTAGGGAAAGGGGACGTGCAACGAGACCTGGGCGTCATGGTACATCAGTCACTGAAGGTGGGAATGCAAGTGCAGCAGGCAGTCAAGAAAGCAAACGGAATGATGGCCTTCATAGCAAGGGGATTTGAGTACAGGAGTAGGGAGGTGATGCTACAGTTGTACAGGGCCTTGGTGAGGCCACACCTGGAGTATTGTGCGCAGTTTTGGTCTCCTAACTTAAGGAAGGACATTCTTGCTATTGAGGGAGTGCAGCGAAGGTTCACTAGATTGATTCCTGGGATGGCCGGACTGACATATCAAGAAAGATTGGGTCAACTGAACTTGTATCCTCTGGAGTTCAGAAGAATGAGGGGGGATCTTATAGAGACATTTAAAATCCTGACTGGTTTAGACAAATTAGATGCGGGCAGAATGTTCCCAATGGTAGGGAAAACTAGAACCAGGGGTCACAGTCTAAGGATTAAGGGGAAGCCATTTAGGACTGAGCTGAGGAGGAACTTCTTCACCCAGAGAGTGGTGAATCTATGGAATTCTCTTCCACAGAAGGTTGTTGAGGCCAGTTCGCTAAATATATTCAAAAGGGAGTTAGATATAACACTCACAACTAAGGGGATCAAGGGGTATGGCGAGAAAGCAGGAATGGGGTACTGAGGTAGCATGTTCAGCCATGAACGCATTGAATGGCGGTGCAGGCTCGAAGGACCGAATGGTCTACTCCTGCACCTATTTTCTATGTTTCTATGTTTCTATGATTGCAGCTCCTGCTCCCTTGACTCTGGATGCGGAGTCAGCAAGCTTGGACCTTGTTCTCTCCAAGGACCACACGATGGTGAAGGGTCGCTCCAAGTGGAAAGAGTTGCCTCACAAGCCCAAGCGATTCAGTTATTATGGCGGTGTGTTGGCGCAGGATGGGTTTACATCGGGCAAGCACTACTGGGAGATCAACGTCGGGAACCTCACCGAGTGGATTGTTGGTGCAGCCAAAGAGTCTATCGATAGACACACCGCCGTCGCACTGACGCCACCAAACGGCTTTTGGATCTTGAGACTGTGGAATGGGAATGTGTATGGTCCTCAGCATGCAACGGAATCCGAGTGCTTTCATAATGCGAACCTGAAGAAGGTTGGCGTCTGCGTGGACTATGACGGGGGACAGGTGTCCTTTTATAATGCCGATGACATGACTCATCTCTATACTTCCACTGACCGATTCACGGACAAGATCTACCCTTTCTTTATACCTTTCCCAGAAACGGTGTTCAAGGACAAGGAAGCTCTGAAACTCTTTCACTTGAAGCTGTAAGACATAGACACAAGGGTGAGGTGTCGTTCAGGGGGCCCTTCATTTATATTCCTATTATCTGTCGACTTATTTTCAGGCTCATTTTCCATGTACCAAGCACTTCCGTGAGGTAGACAGATACATTCTGACTTACTGACTAAATGCTGTTTCTCCAAACTAAACGTTATCTCAGATACTTCAGTGTCTTTCATTCATTTCTAACAGAGACTATTGAAATCATTCGGCCCCCAATTCTTCACTTGCAGTTATTCCGTTCTTTATTTGCACCAATGTGCTACATGCTTAATGGTTATTTTTAATAATTCCTTCATGGTATGTGGGCGTCGCTGGCAATGCCAGCATTTACTGCCCATCCCTAGTTGCCCTTGAGAAGGTGGTGATGAGCCGCCTTCTTGAACCGCTGCAGTCCATGTGGTGAAGATACTTCCACAGTGCTGTTAGGGAGGGAGTTCCAGGATTTTGACCCAGCAACGATGAAGGATCGGCGATATAGTTCTAAGTCAGGATGGTGTGTGACTTGGAGGGGAACTTGGAGGTGGTGGTGTTCCCATGCGCCTGCTGCCCTTGTCCTTCTAGGTGGAAGAGGTCGCGGGTTTGGGAGGTGCTGCCGAAGAAGCCTTGGCGAGTTGCTGCAGTGCATCTTGTAGATGGTACACACTGCAGACACGGTACGCCGGTGGTGGAGGGAATGAATGTTTGAGGTGGTGGATGGATTTTTTTAACTCATTTCCAACACAAGTTCATAGAATCATAGAATCTTACAGCACAGAAGGAGGCCATGCAGGTCCACCATGCCTGTGTCGGCTCTTTGAAAGAGCTATCCATTTAGTCCCACTCCATTTCTCATTCCCCACAGCTCTGCAAATGTTACCTTTTCAAGCGTTAATCCAATTCCCTTTTGAAAGTTACTGTTGAATCTGCTTGCACCACCCTGTAGGATTCTGCTTCTTCAACTGAGAAGCTTAAGGGTTGACCTGTAGGAAAGACAGTAAGCAAACAATACATAGAAACATAGAAAAATGGGAGCAGGAGTAGGCCATTCGGCACTTCGAGCCTGCTCCACCATTCTTTGAGGCAGAAATTCCGATCCTACGGGTGTGTTCGCATTGTGTACTCACCCGTAGGGCCAACAGAAATGCCGGTTTTAGGCATGCACTGCGCATGCGCTGGAAACCGGCATTTCCAATCTGTCAAGAAAGCTCTTGACAAATCGTCTGCCTGCCCGGGATCAGGGCCTCTGCGGGTGGAGAGCTCCGTTTTTTGGAGACCCTACGCCCGCTGTAAACACTTACAATTCTTGCGCCTGCTTTTGCCAGGCTAAGAGTTGAAGAAAGTAAAAAAAAAAAATTTTTCCACTGATTTATCATTTAAAAATACTTTAAAGAAAGGTAAGTTTATTTTTAGCCCCGTTAAAAACTTTAATTAGTTTTTTCAAAAAATAAAATTTTTGTTTAAAATACTTAAATTATTGTAATTTAAAGTCTTTTCAAAATGAGATGTTAAGTTTTAAATTTATTTGAAGTTTTACTATGTTTTGAGGGTAATCTCTATTCCTATATTTGACAGGTCTTCCTTTCAAATGTGTGAAGGGAGATTCCCTTCTCTGATTGGCTCCCCATGGCCCACGTGATTTCAGGGACGCTGCGAACTGCCTGAGCCTCTGGGATACGTGGGCCCTGCACATCGGCAGTTTGGAGAGGCTAAGCATCGGAACTCTGCGCCTCCCTGGAGCCCTCCGGTCTAGGCGCAGATTTTTTTCCAGATCGTAGCCCTCCCCCCGTGGGAGGCCTGCGAACGGAATTTCTGGGCCAATATGATCATGGCTGATCCTCTATCTCAATATCATATTCCCGCTCTCTCCCCATAGCCCTTGATGCCTTTTGTGTCTATAAATCTATCTATCTCCTTCTTAAATATGTTCAGTGACTTGGCCTCCACAGCCTTTTGTGGTAAAGAATTTCAAAGGTTCACCACCCTCTGAGTGAAGAAATTACTCCTCATCTCAGTTCTAAATGTCCTGCCCCGTATCCTGAGACTGTGACCCTTCGTTCCAGACCCCCCCAGCCAGGGGAAACATCCTCCCTGCATCCAGTCTGTCTAGCCCTGTCAGAATTTTATACGTTTCAATGAGATCCCCTCTCATTCATCTAAACTCTAGTGAATACAGGCCTAGTCGACCCAATCTCTCCTCATACGACAGTCCTGCCATCCCAGGAATCAGCCTGGTGAACCTTCACTGCACTCCCTCTATGGCCAGTATATCCTTTTATTAGGTAAGGAGTTCACCCCTTTCGGGCAGAGCATTCCAGATTTTCCTCTGAACCCACCCTCCTTAAATTCCCAGTTATTTACCAAACCTAAAATCCATACACTTCCTTCAGTCCAAACGATTGATTAGTTCAGTTGAGTTCTTGTAGATCTTTGTGTGGGGAATCAACCTACCCGACTGCAGTTCAGCTGCTTAGGCTCACAGTCCTTTATATCCCCTGGGCCAGTCATATGGCCGGGCCGATATCTATCTGTCCTTTCCGTGATGTTTTTCCTGTTCGTCCACCCTTGGTGCGTCGTGTCGTACCGGGCGTCTCGCCCCCACCCCCCCGGGGTCTTTGCAATTAGGGTTTTGACCAAGTCTCAACATGATGTTCCGCTCTTGTCTCAACATTTCAAATACAAACATATCTTCTTTCAACACATACCCACCGGATTCAGTTTTAGCAAACTCAATCAACAGCAGCGATTAAACGTAAGAGACATAATCAAGGACACTTTGAAGTTTCTTACCTTACAGTGCACAAGTTATACATACACTCCTTCACCCCTTACAGGCAGAGCATTCCAGATCACAACAACAGCATCAGACACATTAATAATGAAATAATCATTAAATAAAGACCACAGTTCCCTGTGGGTTTTTTTTAGTTTGAAGATTGATAAAATTGATTTCTTCCTGTATTTTCCTCCGAACCCACCTCCCTTAAATTTCCAGTTATTTACCAAACTAAAATCCACAAGTCAGCCTGCAATCCCATGCTCTGCATCTGCAGTCGACAACACCGATCCGATATGGGCGCATCTCCAGGTCAAAAGTTCCACCCAAAGAAATGAGTATTTTGCACTCCATGCATATTTTTTTGGCTGTCGGCCGTGGCTCAGTTGGGAGCAGTCTCGCTGCTGTTTCAGGAGGCTGTGGGTTTAAGCCCCATTTACAGGAATTGAGCACATAATGTAGGCTGACACTCCCAGCGCAGTACTGAGGGAGTGCAGCACTGTCGGAGGTACCATCTTTCGGATGAGACGTTCAACTGAGTCTGCCCTCTCATGTGGATGTAAAGTATCCCACGGCACTATTCGAAGAAGAGCAGTGGAGTTCTCCCTGCTGTCCTTGGCAATATATTTCCTCAACCAACATCACTAAAGCAGGTTATCTGGCCACTTATCTCATTGCTGTTCATAGGAACTTGGTGTGCGCAAATTGACTGCCGTCTTTCCCGACATTATAACAGTGACTACACTTTACAAAGTATGTATTTAGCTGTAAAGATCTTTGGGACATCCTGAGATCAAGAATGGTGATCTATAAATAAGAACATAAGAACATAAGAAATAGGAGCAGGAGCAGGCCAATCGGCCCCTCGAGCCTGCTCCGCCATTCAATAAGATCATGGCTGATCTGATCCTAACCTCAAATCTAAAGAACACAAGAAGTAGGAGCAGGACCCGGCCACTCAGCCCCTGGGCCCGCTCCGCCACCCACAGGGCCCTGACCGATCCGAACTCAGCCTCATGTCCAATATCCTGCCCGCTCACCGTAACCCCTAATTCCCTTTACCTCCAGGAAACTATCTATTTCTGTTTTAAATTTATTTAATGATGTAGCTTCCACAGCTTCCTGGGGCAGCAAATTCCACAGACCTACTACCCTCTGAGTGAAGAAGTTTCTCCTCATCTCAGTTTTGAAAGAGCAGCCCCGTATTCTAAGATTATGGCCCCTAGTTCTAGTTTCACCCATCCTGGGGAACATCCTTACCGCATCCACCCGATCAAGTCCCTTCACAATCTTATATGTTTCAATAAGATCGCCTCTCATTCTTCTGAACTCCAATGAGTAGAGTCCCAATCTACTCAACCTCTCCTCATATGTCCACCCCCTCATCCCCGGGATTAACCGAGTGAACATTCTTTGTACTGCCTCAAGAGCAAGTATGTCTTTTCTTAAGTATGGACACCAAAACTGTACGCAGTATTCCAGGTGCGGTCTCACCAATACCTTATATAACTGCAGCAATACCTCTCTGTTTTTATAACCTATCCCCCTAGCAATAAAAGCCTTCTTGATCACCTGCTGCACCTGCATACTAACTTTTTGATTTTCTTGCACTAGGAACCCCAGATCCCTTTGTACTGCAGTACTTTCCAGTTTCTCGCCATTAAGATAATAACTTGCTCTCTGATTTTTCCTGCCAAAGTGCATAACCTCACATTTTCCAATATTGTATTGCATCTGCCAAATCTCCGCCCACTCACCCAGCCTGTCTATATCCCCTTCTAGGTTTTTTATGTCCTCCTCACTTTCTACTTTCCCTCCCATCTTTGTATCATCTGCAAACTTTGATATGTTACACTCAGGCCCCTCCTCCAAATCGTTAATATAGATTGTAAAGAGTTGGGGACCCAGCACCGACCCCTGCGGAACACCACTGGCTACTGGTTGCCAGTCCGAGAATGAACCATTTATCCCAACTGTTTGCTTCCTGTTAGATAACCAATCCTCCACCCATGCCAGAATATTACCCCCAATCCAGTGATTTTTTATCTTGAGCAATAATATTTCATGTGGCACCTTGTCGAATGCCTTCTGGAAGTCTAAATACACTACGTCCACTGGTTCCCCTTTATCCACCCTGCACGTTATGTCCTCAAAGAAAAGAAGCAAATTTGTCAGACATGACTTCCCCTTCATAAAGCCATGCTGACTTTGTCCTATTAAATTATGTTTATCTAAATGTTCTGTTACTGTCTCCTTAATAATAGACTCCAAAATTTTACCCACCACAGATGTTAGGCTAATTGGTCTATAATTTCCAGCCTTCTGCCTACTACCCTTTTTAAATAAGGGTGTTACATTAGCAGTTTTCGAATCTGCTGGGACCTTTGCTGAGTCCAGGGAATTTTGGAAAATTATTGCCAAAGCATCCACAATCTCTACTGCCACTTCCCTCTAGACCCTAGGATGTAAGCCATCAGTTCCAGGGGATTTATCCGCCTTGAGTCCCATTATATTATTGAGTACTAATTCCTTAGTGATTTTAATCGTATTTAGCTCCTCCCCCCCTAGAACCCCCTGTTTGCCCAGTGTTGGGATATTCTTAGTGTCCTCTACCGTAAAGACTGAAGCAAAATATTTGTTCAGCATTTTTGCCATCTCCATGTTTCCCAACATTAATTTCCCGGTCTCATCCTCTAAGGGACCTACGTTTGCCTTAGCCATCCATTTTCTTTTTATATAACTATAGAAACTCTTGCTATCTGTTTTTATATTTTTTGCTAATTTATTTTCATAATCTATCTTCCCTTTCTTAATCAATTCTTTAGTTACTTTTTGCTGTCTTTTGAAGACTTCCCCATCTTCTATCCTCCTACTAAGTTTGGCTACCTTATATGTCCTTGTTTTTAGTCGGATACTATCCTTAATTTCTTCACTTAGCCACGGATGGCTGTCATTTCTTTTACACCCTTTTTTCCTCAGTGGAATATATTTATTTTGAAAGTTGTAAAATAGCTCCTTAAATTAACACCACTGCTCATGTACCGTCTTACGCTTTAATCTATTTTCCCAGTCCACTTTAATCAATTCTGCTCTCATACCATCATAGTCTCCTTTATTCAAGCGCAGTACGCTTGTTTGAGAACCAACCGTCTCACCCTCTAATTGGATATGGAATTCAACCATGTTATGGTCACTCATTCCAAGGTGATCCTTAACTAGGACATTATTAACTAATCCTGACTCATTACACAGGACCAGGTCCAAGGTTGCTTGCCCCCTTGTAGGATCAGTTACATACTGCTCAAGAAATCCATCCCTAATACACTCAATAAACTCTTCCTCAAGGCTGTAAGTTCTTTCTTTCTAATCTCCAAATGCTACACTGCATCTCATCAAATCCTTTGAAGTCAAGTATATTTTTGGGAAAGATGGCCCATTCGTAGAAAGAAATCATTGGTATAATTCTCTACGCTGATCGTCTATTATTGTGACCCTGATATTTCTTTTTCTGTTTTTAACCGTTTTCTTTGAAGTTCCAACAGACTGGTGCCAAAGTTACGATAGGAAACTGGGAGAACACCAATGGAAATTCAGGGTCCACATGTATATTCAGATTAAATCTGAATAAATAGGCCTTTGACACCCATTGCGGTGGTGTACATGAGCTGTGTAAATAACTGTGGGTTATCATTTAGCATTTAATTTTCTAAGTCCATTGTTTCCTTGAGTTTGAGCAATGTATCAATTTTCTCCAAATTTACCTGGATTTTTAGGGTCCAGCTGAGCCTCCCCCCACCCCCTCCACCAGAGATATTAGGTAGTTCCTCCAGTGTTGTATGTCTATTTAAAATGTTGTACTTGATGGTGGGGGGTGGGTATGCATTTCATAGAAAATTTTCATGCTCTTCTTGCCCATTTATATGAATCATTTGTGGCAGGACATGTGGTAAGTTTAGCAGTGCTTGGGAGGAAAAAGGGTGGGGAATTTTTCGGGGGGTGAGCAGGCGCGTTTGTTGGCGGGTCGGGTGGGAAGTTTTTTTTGACAGCGGGTCAGGAACCCATCACATGCAATGTCTGTGAGCTCGATGGTAAAGACTCACAGGCATGCAACTCATCAAGGCTGGTGAGCTGGCTTCTCTCCACCGGTCACAATAGTTTCAGGTCAGGTTGCCAGGACTGGAAAATTATAGCTATGAGGAAAGTGTGGATAGGCTGGGGTTGTTTTCTTTGGAAGAGAGGAGGCTGAGGGGAGACTTGATTGAGATGTATACAATTATGAGGGGCCTAGATAAAGTCGATAGGAAGGACCTATTTCCCCTAGCAGAGAGGTCAATAATCAGGGGGCAGAGATTTAAAGTAATTGGTAGAAAGATTAGAGGAGAGATGAGGAGAACGTTTTTCAACCAGAGGGTGGTGGGGGTCTGCAATTCACTGCCTGAAAGAGTGGTAGAGGCAGAAACATTTAAAATGTACTTGGATATGCACGTGAAGTGCTGTAACCTACAAGGCTATGGACCAAGAGCTGGAACGTGGGATTAGGCTGGATAGCTCTTTATCGGTCGGCACAGACACGATGGATTGAATGGCCTCCTTCTGTGCCATAAATTTCTATGTTTCTATATACAGATATCATGAAGTACAACAGTGTAGCCTGTACTTATTTGGTTAACTATTGAGCCTCATACATCAGTACGTTCTGTGTATCGGCTGTTGAGTGGTAAGCTTGTTTAGTGGTTTGGTAAGCTCGACACCATCCAGGACAAAGCAGCCCGCTTGATTGGCACCCCATCCAACACCTTAAACATTCACTCCCTCCACCACCGGTGTACCGTGGCTGCAGTGCGTACCATCTACAAGATGCACTGCAGTAACTCACCAAGGTTTCTTCGGCAGCACATGTGACCTCTTCCACCTAGAAGGACAAGGGCAGCAGGTGCATGGGAACACCACCACCTCTCAGTTCCCCTCCACGCAGCGAGTGGTTAGGATCTGGACTGCACTGCCTGAAAGGAATTGGATAAGTACCTGAATAAAATGCAGGGCTATGGGTAAAGGGCGGGAGAGTGGGACTGGCTGAAGTGCTCTTGCAGAGAGCCGGCACAGGCTCGAAGGATCAAAATTCAACATCGGTGGTTTTGGAAAACGGGAGATAGCGCAGGGACAATTTTAACCTAACTGGCCCGTCTGGAAACTGAGGCAGTTTCTCTCTTTCTATCTGCCTGGTGTTGTCACATATTGCGACAAAACCTATCGCACCGTTGTGCATCTGAGATCAGAGGGAATATTCGCTCTGTCCCTGTCACTCATATTAAACTCCATTGGAAATGTTCGCCTTCTTCACACTAACTGTCAACAACGGGAGCTCGGGCTAATGTTAACTTTTGGCAATTGCGTAACATAGGCGATATCGGCCTGGCCACCCGTTATACTTACGCTTGATTTCCCTCTCTATCGACTTGACTGGAAAGGTAAATGGGTTTGGGGTTCCATCGTAGCCAGCCACCCCATATCGCCAGTTACAGGCCGAAAGTGTAAACAGCCACCAGGACCCAGGTGTAAAAATGACCCAATTTATATGATCCATCACATTCCCGGAATCGACCCCATTGTGTTTCAGTCTCAAAACTCAACAATGGTGCAAACTTGTAAAGTTTCACTGACTGTAAGACAAACTGTTAGGACGTGTCTCGTTATTAAAGGTGATGTGGTGAGATTCAGAGCGGCAGTTAGAGTATCATCTCCTTCCGTCAATAGGGAAAAGCTGGGGGTAGATTCTGGGATAGGATGGGAGCCGATGTCCGGGAAGAACTGCCTCACCAAACTGATCAGGTTGCGCCGTCGAACCGAGATACCAGACAATTAACTCTGAGTGAATCTTGCTATTTAAATCACTTACATAATTTAATAATGAGAGAAAATGGATATTTCACAATTCTCTTAATCTCCTCTCGGAATCTCCTCTGGGTCAACGCATAAATGCAGGTGTTTGTACAGGAGCTGGAATACATCAACAGAAGGGTGATTCTAATCGCCAAATAAAGTGAGTTTCGACCTTGGAAAAGACTCGTCTCTGTTATGTCGAGACAGATGTCAAGTATCACAACTGGCGTCCACAAGGCAATAAAACTCCCCGAGATAGTGAAGAGCAGAATGATGGATGTCCTTCGGTTCTTCATCTCGGGATCGCTGCTGCTCTCCCCAGTGCTGCGGCTCTTCAGGGCTCTGCGAGCTCTACTGGCCACTAAGATGTGCCTGGCGGTGAGACAATTCAACAGCAACACCAAAGGAAATGGCAATAATGGGAGTGACAGATTGGCCATCCATTTGTAAGCTATCCATGCCGGGGAATAACCATATCCCGTTACTGTACGGCAGCCCCACTCTAAATCCCCAACAATATAGTAGGGCTCATAACGGAAGTAAACTGGAATGTTTATCAAAAAGCTGAGCACACCCACGATCGTTAGAACCACAGTGGCAGTTCTTTCGGTGCAATACCTTAATTTTAGTTTCTGACAACAAATGGCTATGAAGCGGTCAAAGGTGAACGACAGTGTGGTCCAGACAGAGAGTTGGATGCTAGATACTTGTATAAAGGCACTAAAACGACACACATTAGTGTAGCTCAAGAATGAATGCAGGAAATGATATCTAAAGATGCTTCCCACAGTTACATTAAAGAGACAGACCATTAGATCTGCTATTGCCATGGTTACCATATAACGAGTGATTCCTTTGGCGAGATCGCACTTTCCCCGGGACAGGATGACAACTGACATCAGGTTCGCTGTTTAAATATAAAAACAAGCACATTAGCAAATAAATAGGACAGCGATGTGAAATTACACCTCTTAATCGAGTGGTTGGGAATAGCCAGACCGGGGAGACTTGTTACGTGGTACAATCAGAGTTGCCGGTCCCTCCCAGCCTCACTGGGTACGGGACTGAGTCAAGTACAACGGGAAGATGCCAAGTTCCCTGCCTTCTGACTGAGCTGATGACAGTCGAGTAAATCCGCGCTACATACGAACAGGTGGAGGTTCACCCTGTCCTTGCCATTCATGATTCACCCCAACAGCTTTTAGAAATGTTCTTTTGGGAGGAGCATGATTGGTGAGAATGCTTTCCCTCCTGCCAATGTCTTCAACAACCTTCAGTTAAATAGACTCTGGTTTAGTTCAAATTCTGACACGGTGATAATGAACGAATCAGGAAAATTCGGTGAGAGACTGAGTCAGAAACAGAAAATCTTATACAGGCGCAATAGATCTGTCAACATCTGGAGGAGAAAAAAACAGGTTAACCCGCAGATTAAAGTTAATAAGGAAAAGTGAGTTATTTCTACTGAATAAACTGTCAGCAGAAACTGGACAAACGTGGGACACAGATAAGGAGACAACAGCAGATAGCAAAAAATAACATTGCATTGAATGATTGACCTTCCAGAATGAATCATTGTTTGCTGTGACTCACCAGGAATGCCGATGATTGCGAGAATCGGATAACAAATCACCGTGCCGTCTACAGCGGCTGTAAGTCCCATTTTATACAAAAAGGAACAAAGATTCTTGGGAGCGAGGCTCCGGCTGGTACACTGAGGCAATGCATTGAATGCAGCTCTGATTTATATATGATCCCATTCTCCATTGAGACACTGAAGTTACAATTTTAGCTGTCATTGGGGACAGGCAATCGAACAAACACTATTAACTCAGTTCTTTCCAAATCAGTGAGCAAAGTCTGCACCACTGACACTAATTGGGGATTGCGACTAACCTGGTTGGACTGGGCACTTTCAGGCTCACTATTCCTCCAGCTCTGGGACTATTGCACCTCGCGGCATCTTGATCTCATGATCTATTGGTAATTAGATGCTTAAAATTGTCCTCCGAATCTACTGCCCTTTGCACTCTGCTGTGACTTCAATGGACAGTATAAGCGGACAGTGTACTAACCGGACATCAGACCTGAACCAGACCGGACCCACCGAGTGATACAGAGGAACACCAGCAGACGGCGATAGATAAACGTGTGACTCAATATGGTAGGTAATACAGAGACACACCAGCAGATAACAGAGGTAAAGCTGTGTCTAAGTACAGTGAATGATACGCTTACCGTCCAGCAGAGAAGATAACGGTGTGACTGAGTAAAGTGACTGATACAGAGATACATCAGCAGAGAAAGATGCACAGTCCTGTGACTCAGTAGAGTAGGTGATATGGAGAAACACTAGCAGAGGAAAATAGATAAATGAATGACCATTAAAATTAGAGAGACTGTGGACAGGAAATGATGGTGATCCACAAGGGTTTGACTGAGTGTAGTAACTAATACAGTAGTTCCTCAGGGTCACGTATGACGCCCAAATATCTTCCGCTGCTTCATCAATAACCATGCCACCCTGCTAAGGTCAGAATTAGGTCATTTCGCTGATGATTGCACAGTGTAAAGCCCCGTCACAAATCCTCAGATAATCAAACAAAATCTCTACCCACTGGGCTAATAAGAGGCAAGTCTCATATTGCCACACAATGCCCATCTCTAACAAGAGAGAGAGAGCAAATGGCTCCACTTGACATTCAATGCCATTATCATCGCAGAATAGCCCACTATAGACATCCTGGGAGAATACACCATTGACCAGACTCTCAACTGGGACAGCCACATTAACACCCTGGCTAATAGAGCAGGTAAGAGTTTGGGTAATCTTCGGCGACTGGCTCACCTCCTGACATCCCAAAGCTTCTTCACCATCTACAGTCCACAGGTAAAGATTGTGATGTTATACTCTCCACTTTCCTTGATGGGTGAAGCGGCACAAACACACAAGAAGTCTGATAATAATCACGAAAGATCAGTCTGCTCAATCAGCTGTCCATCCAGGAGATTGAACATAAATTCCCTCCATCACTAGCGTACCTTGGCTGCAGTGTGTACCATCTACAGAATATCCTGCAGTAACGCGCCAAGGCTTCCTCAACAGCACCTCGCTGTGGAAGTAGGAGTTCTTTGGGATAGAGAAAATATGGGGCCGGAAGCTGAGCTCAGGAGCAAACAGGAAACCAAGATTGTGAAATGTTTAGATCAGTCTCAGTGGCCGGGGAGTGAAATCTGTAGCTCGGGAACAGCGTGTGTGACAGTGGCTGAAGACAATAGCTTTGATCTTCCCAATAATTAATTGGAGGAAATTTCTGTTCTGTTCTCGTCTGCCAAAACTGCTCACTATTCCAGGATCATTCTGGATTGCAAAGCTAACCTCCTTCTATTATCTACTGCTACCCGTTTTCCTAAATCACCCTTCCCTGCCTCCTCCACCTTCACCTCCAACAATAAGTGCGAGGAGCTCATGGCCTTCTTTGTCTCTAATTTTGAGATCATCCAATCAGCTGCCTCTGCCATGTCCCGTCCTTTCCCGAGCCCACCGGGCCAAACTTCCTCGAAGGTTCCCCCCTGCCCTAGCCCTGAACTCACATCTTTCTCCAGTTTCTCTCCGATCTCCCCTCATGACCGCTCGGTGCTCCTCCAGTGCATGAGACCCACTTCCTGCTCCTTGACCCTACTCCCAGTAAAGTTCTGATCAGATAACTTTCTTTCTTGGCTCCAACATTGCCGGACATTGTTAACGGTTCTCTCTCCTCAGGTACTGTCCCCCTCTCCTTCAATTCTGCCGTCATCACCCTTCTCCTTAAAAAACAAGACTTGACCCCTCTATCCTTGCAAACTACCGCCCCATCTCCAATCTCCCTTTCCTGTCCAAAGTCCTTGAACGTGGTGTCACCTCCCAAATCCGTGCCCAACTTTCCTGGAACTCGATGTTTGAATTCTTCCAATCAGCTTTCTGCCTTTTCCACAGTACTGAAACGACTCTCATCAAAGTCACACATTACATCCTTTGTGACTGTGACAAAGGTAAACTATCGCTCCTCGTCATTCTTGACTTGTCTGCAGCCTTTGAGGTGGTTGACCACTCCATCCTTCTCCAACGCCTCTCCACCGTCGTCCTGCTGAGTGGGACTGCACTCAACTGGTTCCATTCTTATCTATCTAATCGTAACCAGAGAATCACCTATAATAGCTTCTCTTCATATTCCTGCATCGTTACCTCTGGTGTCCACAAGGATCTATCCTTGGCCCCTCCTATTTCTCATCTCTGTGCTGCCCCTTGGCGACATCATTCAAAAACACAGCGACAGTTTTCACATGTACGCTGAAAACACCCAGCTCTACCTCACCATCACTTCTCTCAACCTCTCCACGATCTCTAAATTGTCAGACTGCTTGTCCGACATCCACTACTGGATGAGCAGAAATTTTCTCCAATTAAATATTGGGAAGACCACAGCAATTGTCTTTGTTATGCAACAGGATCTCCCTTCCCTAGCCACCGACTCCATCACTCTCCCTGGCATCTGTGTGAGGCTGAACGAACTGTTCACAACCTTGGTGTCATATTTGACCCTGAAATGAACTTCCGACCACATATCAGCGGCATAACAAAGACCGCCTACTTTCACCTCCATAACATCGCTCCTGCCTCAGCTCCTCTGCTGCTGAATCCTTCATCCATGTCTTTGTTACCTCTAGACTTGATTACTCAAGTGCACTCCTGGCTGGCCTCCCATTTTGTACCAGATGTATACTTGAGGTCATCCAAAACTCAGCTGTCCATATCCTAACTCAGACCAAGTCTCGTTCACCCATCATCCCTGTGCTCGCTGACCTACATTGGCTCCCGGTGAAGCAACGTCTCAATTTTAAAATTCTCATCTTTTTTTTCAAATCTCTCCATGGTCTCACCCCTCCCTATCTCTGTCATCTCCTCCAGCCCCATAACTCCCTGAGATATCTGCGTGGCTCTAATTCTGCCCTCTTGAGCATCCCTGATTTTAATTGTTCAACCAATGGTGACCGTGCCTTCCGCTGCCTAGAACCTAAGCTCTGGAATTCGCTCCCTAAACCTCTCCGCCCCTCTACCTCTCTTTCAGACTCTCCTTAAAAACTACATTTTTGAACAAGCTCTTGGTCATCCGCCCTAATTTCTCGTTATGTGGCTCGTTGTCAAGTTTTTTGTCTTATATCACTCCTGTGAAGCACCTTGGGTTGATTTACTAGGTTAAAGGTGCTATATAAATACAAGTTGTTGTTGTTCATACAATAGTGGCTGTCGGACAAGCAGCATGAAACATCAAGGTCAGTATATGGTCGAGAGACCTGATGGTGAGTTAGAGCTTGGTGTCATCAGCGCATATATCAAATCTGGCATTGTGTTTTTGGGTAATGACGCCAAGGGTCAGCATTAAAGGAGGAATAGGAGAAGCCAAGGGTAGACCTTTGAGGGTTTCCAGAAGGAACAGTGCGGGAGAAGAGAATCCACTGCAGGAGATTATCTGGCTATGACTGCATTGACAAATATGGATCCAGGCGAGGGCAGTCCCACTCAGCTGCAAAACGGAGGATTGCATTGGAGGAGGATGGTGTTTTCAACAAATGTCAAAAGCTGCCGACAGGTCAGGGATGATGAGCAGGGATAGGGCATCACGGTCACAATCACACAGGATGTCATTTGTGACTTTGATAAGGGCCGTTTCGGTGCTGTCGCAGGGCATGAATCTGACTGGATAGGTTCAACAATGGAATTGCGGGGGAGATCGTCAAGCATTTGGGAGCCGACCAAAAACCCATGGACCTTGGAGAGGAAAGTGAGGTTGTGTAGGGGTTGAAGAGCGTTAGAACACAGGGGTGAATGGTAGACATTTCAACTGAATAAAGCCCAGGGCATGGACACCGCAACTCCAGAATGCGCAATATTACAAGTGAAAATGTGAATTTATGGAAATCTGGTGATTAAAGCAATAATGTTGGAGATAGAGGGAAGCAGCTGATGTGATTGTGGTGGTGTTGAATGTCTAGGGTCTTCTAAATGGGACAGATGAGAGTTTGAAAGTCAGCGTTGTGGAGCAGGTCATTGCCTTCTGATATGATCTGGTTGAGTCTGAGCAAATAGTTGGGCAGAGGATGACATCGGGGATTAGGATATATTTTTCAAGAGAGTTAAGTGGGATGGATGCATCTGTCAATGTTCAATTGAACACAATTGATGCCCATCTGTCACTTGATATCAGATCGGCAATCTGACTAAACTGAAGTGCTTTGAGAATCAATTGGACAGTGGTTGAATGATGGTGAGTGTTGTCAACAAACACACGGAAACCGAACCTATGTCTTCAGCTAACATCCATTGAATTATTTCACCTGGAATGAAGTTAGGTTAATAGATCCATAGGGATTATACTGCAACTTCTGCCGGAGTGTGGAATGAACGGTAGTGGATCCGCAGTCCATTGTACTCTGCGCCAGAATTTCATTTCAGCTGAAATCAATGTCAAGGCAAATTGAGGGGGTGATGTGAGGCGGGGTTGAGTGTCTGTATAAGTGCAGCCAACGCTCTTCGTCCATTTTCGCGCCAGCCTAAGTTGAATTTCCACGCTAATATTTCCCAGTACCAATTGTCTCCCTCAGAATAATTGGCAGTGCCTTAGAAACATCTCCCCTTTCGGTTGCTTTACGCCTTGTCACTCGACTGTAATGCTGGCGTTACAGATCAGTATTTAGAGGTAATGGTAAAACTGATAATAACTTGAGGATAAGGAAAGGAATAGACGAGAGCAAAGAAACAGTAAGTATTGCAGATGGAAGCAGGATCTTGTACAGGGACATTGACAGACGAAGTGTGCGGGCTAAACTATGGCAAATGGAGATCAACGTTGACAATAATATGTGAGATTTCACCTAAGCAAATCATTCAAAGCAAGTACTTAGGAACAAAAAAAATCAAAAGGCTGATTGGGATGTGGGTCGTTATCTCAAGGGGCTGGTTTACAAAGGGGAGGAAGTTATGCTTCAGTTGTATCGAACGTTGGTCAGACCCCTTCTGGAGTGGGTACAACCAGATCCCCCAGAATGATAGCGTGGTTAGAGGGTTAAATGATGAGGGCGGATTGCATTAAATTGGCTTGCATTCCCTTAAATGTAGATAATGTGCGGGTGATCTTATCGAGGTTTTTTAAAATGTTGAAATAATTTGATAGGGTAGATACGGATTATCTATTTCCTCTGATTGAGGAATGAAGAACAATGGGTCATTATCTTTAAGTTAGTGGTAGACAATTCAGGAGCGAAATCAGCAAGCATTTTCAACACAAATAGTGGTAGCAATCTGGAACTCTCCCTCCCCATAGGGTGACGGACAATTGGAGCTGTCAAGACTGAGATAGATCGATTTTTGTTCAGCAGCGGTATCAAGGGGTATGGAGCAAAGGCGGGCAAATGGAATTGAGATACAGGTCAGACATTATGTAATAAATGGCAAAGCAGGCTCGAGGGGCTGTATGGCCCACTCCTGTTCATAGTTACCTCTGTTCCTCTCTTCCTCGGAAGATATATACATAAGCCAAGTTCAGATAATAGTATAGGAATTAATAATATGCCTGATATAAAAAACGGTGTGGTGAAAAATAAGTAATAGTGTGATAACTTAGCAACTGTGAGAGAAACCAGAATTGCGCCAATGGGCAGGGCAGGGATGGTTAACTGTACGATACCCTAGTGGTGTATACATATATACTTAGGTTTAGGATTAGGTATAAATGTTTGAGGCTTTTGATTCCTTTTTACTTATAAATGTTCCGCACATTGGTATTGTAGCTGGAAATAATGAAGTGGATATAATTGTTCATTCCCAGGGTTATTTAGGGTTTAATGCGTCAGGGTGCAATTTAGTTGACTGCGCTAAAGTGCAGGATGTCTGTTTCGTGCCTGTTGACTTCTTGTTGTCGCCACATTGTGAAGTGCGTGAGCCATGATAGTCTTGAGATAAGAAGTGAGGCAATAGGCCAACCTGCTAAATCTGCTATCTCTCTAACTTGTTCCGGTTCTGACGAAAGGTTCATCAACCTGAAACGTTAACTCTGTTTCTCTCTCCACAGAACCTGTCTGACCTGCTGAATATTCCCAGCATTTTCTGTTTTTAATACAGATTTAAGACATTCGCAGTATTTTGCTTTTGTCCTTATAGTGTTAACCTCGACTGAACAATTCTTACCCTTTCAGATTGCGAGAGGAAGTATTTCTGCAGAATTGTTTAACTGAACCTTACATATATATGATCCAATAAGGTTCAATCATTGCACTCAATTTGATCGTCAAATCACAAAATAAGTCTTGAAAGAAGGAGGTGGTTGGATTTGATTAAATTTTCTAGTTTGAGTTGGGACATATTTTCAAGGTGGATTGACAATGTTATTTTTCCTGGAAACAGATAAATACACATTCTGCTCTGTCACACGGTTGCTTGGAGCTACTTCTAAACAATGACAGTTCAATAATGACCAATAGGACAGGGGAAATTGAGGCCTTGTTTCACAACATTTGCGCCTGAATTCCCTCTTTACTCTGCTCTTCTGCTGACGTTCAGTTCCAGGGGACTCGCTCAGACACCGGCACCATTCTTCATTTCTGAGGGGCCACAATGGTGTAATTTTAACTTTGCTCGCTGGGCGTGCAACCCATGGGGAACGTTGTTTTTAAACCTGCTCAATATGACTCTAAATTGACTCCACTAGAGAGTAAAATCGGGCGACGAGTGAAACCAGCTTTCCACCCGATCCTGTAGGGTCCTCGACCGGCACGTTAGGTTAAAATTGCCCTCGATTCGTGAACTTGACCCCATCCTCTGTACAGGGACAGTGTCGAGGCAGGGGGAATTTAATTCTGACCAAGGAGGGCTTTCATTGCCTGATTGTGCCACTCACCCAAAGTCTTGTGTCCTGAAATTAAGTCTGGAGCCCCTACCATCCAATATCCAAACAAAACCATCTGTTTTTGAAAGGCTGCTTAAGGGAGCGACCCAAATGCACCGATTGTAATAGCTGCAAATTATTTACAATGATGTTACTTTTCCCGGTATCTTGCAACGGTGGAGGAAGATTCCAGCTCAATCACGTGTCAGGCGTATCCTAACCCGGGCGGGAACTCTTCCTATTATCACTTTTTAATTTGTGAAATGCCTCATCGTTTTGCTAGACTATTGATCATATTCGTCAGATTCCCACTGGTGTTTGTGGATCAGACACACGGACAGGGTGAATAATCCCCCTGCTTCCTATGCACTGATTTTAAATATCGAGCATGGTGTGAAACTGACGAGAGTATAGTTCGGGGAGAGCATAGATGTGTAGCACTGGAAGAGGATTGGCAGGAATCCCCTTCCTTCCCCTTTCCCTGATCCAGAATCGGGTGTTTAAATTCAACTTCAGCGACGTTGCATAACCAGCGACAGCGGTGTGGAACTTCAACGTAATTCGGCTGTCAAGAAACTGATCAGATGCAATGCTGGTTGTACACACTGCGCATCCTAACTCACACCAAGTTCTGTTCATCCATCACCCCTGTGCTCGCTGACCTACATTGACACCCAGTTAGGCAATGCTTTGGTTTTAAAAGTTGCACCCTTGTTTTCTAATCCCTCCACAGTTTCACCCAACCCAATCTCTGTAACTCCTCTAGCCCTGAAAACATCCGTGATCTCTGCGCCATTCCAATTCTGGCTTCTTGAGCATCACTGATTTTATTTGCTCCACCATTGGTGGTCGTGCCTTCAGCTGCCTAGGCCCCATGTTCCGGAATAACCTCCATCAACATTTCCATCCTCTTTACCACATTCTCATCCTTTAAATTAATCCTTAAAACCTACCTCTTTGGCCAAGCTTTTCGTCACCTGTGCTAATATCTCTTCATAAGAACATAAGAACATAAGACATAGGAGCAGGAGTAGGCCAATCGGTCCCTCGAGCCTGCTTCGCCATTCAATAAGATCATGGTTGATCTGATCCTAACCTCAAATCTAAAGAACACAATAATTAGGTGCAGGACCCGGCCACTCAGCCCCTGGGCCCGCTCCGCCACCCATAGGGCCTTGACCGATCCGAACTCAGCCTCATGTCCAATTTCCTGCCTGCTCCCCATAACCCCTAATTCCCTTTACTTCTGGGAAACTGTCTATTTCTGTTTTAACTGTATTTAATGATCTGGCTTCCACAGCTTCCTGGGGTAGCAAATTCCACAGACCTACTACCCTCTGAGAGAAGAAGTTTCTCCTCATCTCAGTTTTGAAAGAGCAGCCCCTTATTCTAAGATTATGGCCCCTAGTTCTAGTTTTACTCATCCTTGGGAACATCCTTACCGCATCCACCCGATCAAGCCCCTTCACAATCTTATATGTTTCAATAAGATCGCCTCTCATTCTTCTGAACTCCAATCTACTCAATCTCTCCTCATATGTCCACCCACTCATTCCCGGGATTAACCGAGTGAACCTTCTTTGTACTGCCTCGAGAGCAAGTATGTCTTTTCTCAAGTATGGACACCAAAACTGCATGCAGTATTCCAGGTGCAGTCTCACCAATACCTTATATAACTGCAGCAATACCTCCCTGTTTTTATAATCTATCCCCCTCGCAATAAAAGCCAACATTCCGTTGGCCTTCTTGATCACCTGCTGCACCTGCATACTATCTTTTTGATTTTCTTGCACTAGGAACCCCAGATCCCTTTGTACTGCAGTACTTTCCAGTTTCTTGCCATTAAGATAATAACTTGCTCTCTGATTTTTCCTGCCAAAGTGCATAACCTCACATTTTCCAATATTGTATTGCATCTGCCAAATCTCCACCCACTCACCCAGCCTGTCTATATCCCCTTGTAGGTTTTTTATGTCCTCTTCACTTTCTACTTTCCCTCCCATCTTTGTATCATCTGCAAACTTTGATATGTTACACTCGGTCCCCTCCTCCAAATCGTTAATATAGATTGTAAAGAGTTGGGGACCCAGCACTGACCACTGCGGAACACCACTGGCTACTGTTTGCCAGTCCGGGAATTAAACATTTATTCCAACTCTCTGCTTCCTGTTAGATAACCAATCCTCCACTCATGCCAGAATATTACCCCCAATCCAGTGATTTTTTTATCTTGAGCAATAATCTTTTATGTGGCACCTTGTCGAATGCCTTCTGGAAGTCGAAATACACTACGTCCACTGGTTCCCCTTTATCCACCCTGTACGTTATGTCCTCAAAGAACTCAAGCAAATTTGTCAGACATGACTTCCCATCATAAAGCCATGCTGACATTGTCCTATTAAATTATGTTTATCTAAATGTTCCGTTACTGTCTCCTTAATAATAGACTCCAAAATTTTACCCACCACAGATGTTAGGCTAACTGGTCTATAATTTCCAGCCTTCTGCCTACTACCCTTTTTAAATAAGGGTGTTACATTAGCAGTTTTCCAATCTGCCGGGACCTTTGCTGAGTCCAGGGAATTTTGGAAAATTATTACCAAACCATCCACAATCCCTACTGCCACTTCCCTCAAGACCCTAGGATGTAAGCCATCAGGTCCAGGGGATTTATCCGCCTTGAGTCCCATTATTTTACCGAGTACCAATTCCTTATTGATTTTAATCGTACTTAGCTCCTCCCCCCCTAGAGCTCCCTGTTTGTCCAGTGTTGGGATATTCTTAGTGTCATCTACAGTTAAGACTGAAACAAAATATTTGTTCAGCATTTTTGCCATCTCCATGTTTCCCACCATTAATTTCCTGGTCTGATCCTCAAAGGGTCCTACGTTTGCCTTAGCCACCCTCTTACTTTTTATATAACTATAGAAACTCTTGCTATCTGTTTATATATTTTTTGTTAATTTATTTTCATAATCTATCTTCCTTTTCTTAATCAATCATTTATTTACTTTTTGCTGTCTTTTGTTGACTTTCCAATCTTCTATCCTCACACTAAGTTTGGCTAACTTATATGTCCTTGTTTTTAGTCGGATACTATCCTTAATTTCTTTACTTAGCCACGGATGGCTGTCTTTTCTTTATGTGGCTAAGTATCAAATTGTGTTTGCTGACACCTAGTGTGAAGCGCCTTGGAACGTTTTACTATGTTAAAGGCGCTATATCAATGAAAAATGTTGCTGCTGATGCTGCCCGATTTTATTCTTCATTGAAGACATTGGGCGGTGATGTTAGGATCCCAGAGGAACCCAAATTCTGAAAGATTAAAGGTTGAACCGTATTGGTGACAGTGATTTAACTTTATTCAGCACAAGCATGGTTTCATACATGACAATGTTTGGGCAGCAGTTTGAAGAGTATAAATGAGAATTATATTACCCTGTTATGCTCTGGGTAGAAGTCGCGACTGTGAGTCGCCTGCACCCTGTTTTTCTTGCCTATCCTCTCTCGTCTGTCTCTCGGGTTTCCCCTGGATTCTTCCTGAAATATTCTACCCTTCCTGAAATCTTCTACACTTTGTGGCTGTTGAGAATAACTTCTTATCCCCTTACTCTCATTCAATACCTATGGAGTCTTACTGAACAAATCAATGGCTTACACCCAATTCTCTCAAATGGTTCCAGAGCCATGTGTCTCTGGGAAAGGTCACGTTCGACAAAAGGAAGCGCTTGTTAGGCTACGCGGCCTATTTCTGTGCACGGCACTGTGAAATAAAAGAAGGAAATCACGAATGGGACGCAAACTCGTGTGAGAGGTTTAAAACGGGCGGTCGATTGGCTATCACCCGGTTTTCCCCGCGATATAAGTGAAAATTCAAACCCGGTACCCAGAGGATATCTTCTCTCTGTATGTCTGATAACCGAACAGGAAGAGACGCCTCCAAATCTTCCCGTTTTCTGTTTCATGTGATCAGATACAGAGACCAGCGGGACCCTTCTTTCTATCTGCCCGATGTTCGCACATATAGCGACAAGACTTATCTATCCGCCATGGGGCTGAGGTCTTCGCCCATCCACTTCACTCAAACAGCTTCACCTCCTCCGCTGAAACTTTCAACCACGGGTGCAGGCGGTGATTTTAAATTTTGGAATAGTAAAAATACAGACGCCATCGGATTGGCAGCTCATTATAAACCCCTCAGAATTCCCTTTCTATTAACTTTATGCGTTATTTGTTCTATGGGTGTGGTAGCATAGTGGTTGCGTCTCTGGACCAGTAATCCAGTAGACCTGGACTTATGATCCCGCGACATGGATTCAAATCTCCACCACCTCAGCTGGGGAATTGAAATTCAATTAAATAAATCCGAAATTAAAATACCGGGACCATGAAACTCCCGAGTTGACTCTTAACTCTGAATTGGCGCCTCACCACCACCATCTCGAGGGCAATTACGGATGGGCAATAAATGTGGGCCTTACCAGCGACGCCCACATGCTTTGAATGAATGACAATATTAACTTGAATGAAAAGTGGCTGGGGCTTGTATAATGCCCAACATCGCCAGTTAAGATAAAATTGCCCCCAGGAGCCACAGCAGATATAAAGCAGGCGAAACGGATTTACAGGTGGTTACACACACACCGCATGGTTGTCTCTTCCATTAATGTCTATTCAAAGTAAAATAGCGCGGGGTGTTTAAAGGGCGGCGCAACCCATATTGCCCACTATACGCCCGGATCCGACGTCCTTGTGTTTAGGTCCCCAATAATCAACAATGGTGAAACGTTGTGAAGTTTCACTTACTGTAAGAGAAACTGTCAGCACCGCGTTCCTTTATTAGAGTCTACATGATGTATTTCAGAACAGTTGAACCAGTATCAGATCTTTTCGCTCACAGGGAGGCGGTGGGGGCTGATTCTGGACAAGGATGGCAGACGGTCGACGGGGAGACCTGCCTCACCGAACTGATCCGGTGTCGACGCCCAAACGAGATACCGGGCAATTAACTCTGATTGAATCCGATTGTTTTCATTGCTTAAATAATTTAATAATGAGTGTAAATGGATATTTTACAATATTCTTAAACTCTTCTCGGAATCTCCTCTGGGTCAACGCATAGATGCAGGTGTTTGTACAGGAGCTGGAATACATCAACAGAAGGGTGATTCTAATCGCCAAATAAAGTGAGTTTGGACCTTGGAAAGATATCGACTCCGTCAGCTCGAAACAGATGTAAAGTATCACAACTGGCGTCCAAAATACAAGAAAGCTCCCCGAGATAGTGAAGAGCAGAATGATGGATGTCCTTCGGTTCTTCATCTCGGGATCTTTGCTGCTCTCCCCAGTGCTGCGGCTCCTCAGGGCTCTGCGAGATCTACTGGCCACTAAGATGTGCCTGGCAGTGAGAAAATTCAACAGCAACAGCAAAGGAAATGGCAATAATGGGAGTGAGAGATTTGCCATCCATTTGTAAGCTATCCATGCCGGGGAAGAACCATATCCCGTTATTGTGCGGCAGCCCCACCCTATATCCCCAACAAAATAGTAGGGCTCATAACGGAAATAAACTGGAATGTTTATCAAAAAGCTGAGCACACCCACGATCGTTAGAACCACAGTGGCAGTTCTTTCGGTACAATATCTTAATTTTAATTTCTGACAACAAATGGCTATGAAGCGGTCAAAGGTGAACGAAAGTGTGGACCAGACAGAGAGTTGGATGCTAGACAATTGTAAAAAGGCAGTAAAACGACACACATTAGTGTACCTCAAGAATGAATGCAGGAAATGATATCTAAAGATGCTATCCAAAGTTACATTGAAGAAACAGACCATAAGATCTGCTGTTGCCATGGTTACCATGTAACGAGTGATTCCTTTGGCGAGACCGCACTTTCCCCGGCACAGGATGACAACTGACATCAGGTTCGCTGTAAGAAATATAAAAACAAGGACATTTGCAAAGAAATAGATCAGCGATGTGAAATGTTACCTTGTAATCGAGTGGTTGGGAATAGCCAGACCGGGGAGACTTGTTACGTGGTACAATCAGAGTTGCCGGTACCTCCCAGCCTCACTGGGTACGTGACTGAATCAAGTACAACGGGAAGATGCCAAGTTTCCTGCCTGCTGACTGAGCTGATGACAGTCGAGTAAATCCGCGCTACATACGAACAGGTGGAGGTTCACCCTGTCCTTGCCATACTTGATTCAACCCAACAGCTTTTAGAAATGTTCTTTTTGGAGGAGCATGTTTTGTGAGAATGCTTTCCCTCCTGTCAATGTCTTGAAGAACCTTCAGTTAAATAGGCTCTGGTTCAGTTCAAATTCTGACACGGTGACAAGGAACGAAATCAGGAAAATTCGGTGACAGATGGAGTCAGAAACAGATAATCTTGTACAGGCGCAATTGGTCTGTCAACATCTGGAGGAGAAAAAAGCAGGTTAATCCGCAGTTTAAATTAACAAGGAAAAGTCAGATATCTCTACTGAATAAACTGTCAGCAAAAACTGCACAAACGTGGGAAACAGATAAGGAGAAGATCAGGTAGCAAAAAATAACACTGCATTGAATGAATGATCTTCCAGAATGAATCATTGTTTCCTGTGACTCACCAGGAATGCTGATGATTGCGAGAATCGGATAACAAATCACCGTGCCGTCTACAGCGTCTGTTCGTCCCATCTTATACAAAAATGAACGAAGATTCTTGGGAGTGAGGCTCCGGCTGGTACACTGAGGCAATGCATTGAATGCAACTCTGATTTATATATGATCCCATTCTCCATTGACACACTGCAGTTACATTATAGCTGTCATTAGGGACAGGCAATCCAACAAACACGATTAACTCAGTTCTTTTCAAATCAGTGAGCAAAGTCAGCTACGCGAACACTAATTGGGGATTGCGACTAACTTGGTTGTACTGGGCACTTTCAGGCTCACTATTCCCCCAGCTCTGGGACTATTGCACCACTCAGCATCTTGATCTCATGATCTATTGATAATTAGATGCTCAAAATAGTCCTCCGAATCTACTGCCCTTTGCACTCTGCTGTGACTTCAATGGACGGTAAAAGCGGTCAGTGTACGAAGCGGACATCAGTCCTGAACCAGACCGGTCCCGCCGAGTGGTACAGAGGAACACCAGCAGAGGGAGATAGATAAAGGTGTGCGTGACTGCAGTGAGAAATATAGAGACAGATCAGCACAGGGAGATAGATAAAGGCGTGACTTAGTCTCGTAGGTAATACAGAGACACACCAGCCGATAACAGAGATAAAGTTGTGTCTAAGTACAGTGAATGATACAGAGACCGTCGAGCAGAGGGAGATAACGGTGTGACTGTGGAAAGTGACTGATAAAGAGAGACATCAGCAGAGAGAGATGCACCGTCCTGTGACTGAGTACAGGAAGTGATACGGAGAAACACTAGAAGTGGGAGATAGATAAATGAATGACCAGTAAAATTAGAGATACTGTGGACGGGAAATGATGGTGATCCACAAGGGTTTGATTGAGTGTTGTAACTAACACAGGAGTTCCTCAGGGTCACGTATGACGCCCAAATATCTTCCGTTGCTTCATCAATAACCATCCCACCCTGCTAAGGTCAGAATAAGGTCATTTCGCTGATGATTGCACAGTGTGCAGCCCCGCCACAAATCCTCAGATAATCAAGCAATCTCTATTCGCTTGGCTAGTAAGAGGCAAGTCACATTGTGCCACACAATGCCCTTCTCTAACAAGAGAGACAGAACAAATGGCTCCACTTGGTATTCAATGCCATGATCATCGCAGAATAGCCCACTATAGACATCGTGGGAGAATACACCATTGACCAGACTCTCAACTGGGACAGCCACATTAACGCCATGACTAATAGAGCAGGTAAGAGTTTGGGTAATCTTCGGCGACTGGCTCACCTCCTGACACCCCAAAGCTTCTTCATCATCTACAGTCCACAGGTAAAGATTGTGATGTTATACTCTCCACTTTCCTTGATGGGTGAAGCGGCACAGACACACAAGAAACTTGATAATAATCACGAAAGACCAGTCTGCTCAATGAGCTGTCCATCCAAGAGATTCAACATAAATTCCCTCCATCACTCGCGCACCTTGGCTGCAGTGTGTACCACCTACAGAATGTCCTGCAGTAACTCACCAAGGCTTCCTCAACAGCACCTCGCTGTGGAAGTAGGCGTTCTTTGGGACAGAGACAATATGGGGCCGGTAGCTGAGCTCAGGAGCAAACAGGATGCCAAGATTGTGAACTGTTTAGATCAGTCTCAGTGGCCGGGGAGTGAAATCGGTGGCTCAGGAACAGAGTGTGTGGCAGTGGCCGAAGACAATGGCTTCGATCTTCCCAATAATTAATTGGAGGAAATTTCTGATCGGTTCTCGTCTGCCAAAACTGCTCACTATTCCAGGATCATTCTGGATTGCAAAGCTAACCTCCTTCTATTGTCTACCGCTAACCGATTTCCTAAATCACCCTTCCGTGCCTCCTCCACCTTCACCTCCAACAACAAGTGCGAGGAGCTCATGGACTTCTTTGTCTCTAAGTTTGAGATCATCCATTCAGCTGCCTTTGTCATGTCCCGTCCTTTCCATAGCGCGCCGGGAGCAAACTTCCTCGAAGGTTCCCCCCTGCCCTGAACTCACATCTTTCTCCAGTTACTCTCCGATCTCCCCTCATGACCGCTCTGCACTCATCCAGTCCATGAGACCCACTTCCTGCTCCTTGACCCCATTCCCAGTAAACTGCTGAACAGCCAACTTTCTTTCCTGGCTCCAATATTGCCGGACATTGTTACCGGTTCTCTCTCCTCAGGTATTGTCCCCCTTCTCCTTCAATTCTGCCGTCATCACCCTTCTCCTTAAAAAAAAAGCGTTTTCCACTCTGTCCTTGCAAACTAACGCCCCATCTCCAATCTCCCTTTCCTCTCCAAATTCCTTGAACGTGGTGTCGTCTCCCAAATCCGTGCCCATCTTTCCGGGAACTCAATGTTTGAATTCTTCCAATCAGCTTTCTGCCCTTGCCACAGTACTGAAACGACTCTCATCAAAGTTACACATTGCATCCTTTGTGATTGTGAAAACGGTAAACTATCTCTCCTCGTCCTTCTTGACTTGTCTGCAGCCTTTGACATGGTGGACCACTGCATCCTCCTGCAACGCCTCTCCACCGTGGAGAAGGTCTCACTATGGAGAAGGACGATGTAGGCATAGAAATCAGGCAGGGAGATTGTATTATACTTGAACAAATTAGTATTGAGAGGGAGGAGATACTAGCGGTTTTAGCGGAGTAAAAAGTGGATAAATCCCCAGGCCCAGAGGAGATGTATCCCATGCTGCTGTGGGAGACTGGTCAAGAAGGTAAGAGCCCATGGAATCCAGGGCAATTTGGCACATTGGATCCAAAATTGGATAAGTGGCAGGAGGCAGAGGGTGATGGTCGAAGGTTGTTTTTGTGACTGGAAGCCTCTGTCCAGTGGTGTACCGCAGGGATCGGTGCTGGGTCCTTTGCTGTGTGTAGTGTACATTAATGATTTATATATGAATGTAGGAGGTATGATCAGTAAGTTCGCAGATGAAAGGGAAATTGGTGGAGTGGTAAATAGCGAGGAAGGAAGCCTCAGTCTACAGGACGATATAGACGGGTTGGTCAGATGGGCAGAACAGTGGCAAATGGAATTTAACCCTGAAAAGTGTGAGGTGATGCATTTTGGGAGGACTAACAAGGCAAGGAATAAACAATGAATGGTTGGACCCTCGGAAGGACAGAGGATCAGTGGAGCCTTGGAGATGTTTGTACATAGATCCCGGAAGGCAGCAGAACGGGTAGATAAGGTGGTTAAAAAGTCATCTGTGATACTTGCCTTCATTAGCCGAGGCATAGAATATAAGAGCAGGGAAGTTATGATGGAGCTGTCCAAAACGCTGTTTAGGCCACAGCTGGAATACTGTGTGCAGTTCTGGTCGCCACACGACAGGAAGGATGTGATTGCATTGGAGAGGGTGCAGAGGAGATTCACCAGGAAGTTACCTGGGCTGGAGCGCTTCAGCTATGAAGAGAGACTGGACAGGCAGGGGTTGTTTTCCTTAGAACAGAGAAGGCTGAGGTGTACAAAATTATGAGGGGCATAGATAGGGTAGATAGAAAATAACTTTTCTCCTTAGTAGAGGGGTCAATAACCAGGGGGCATAGTTTCAAGCTAAGGGGCAGGAGGTTTAGAGGGGATTTGAGGAAAAACTTTTTCACCCAAATGGTGTTTGGAATCTGGAACTCACTGCCTGAATAGATGGTAGAGGCAGGAACCCTCACAACATTCAAGAAGCATTTAGATGAGCACTTGAAACGCCATAGCATTCAAGGCTACGGACCAAATGCTGGAAAATGGGATTAGAATAGACGAGGCTTGATGGCCGGCATGGACACGATGGGCCGAATGGCCTCTTTCTGTGCTGTATAACTCTATGACTCTATGATCGTCGTCCAGCTGGGTGGGACTGCACTCGCCTGGTTCCATTCTCATACATCTAATCATAGCCTGAGAATCACCTATATTGGCTTCTCTTCACACTCCTGCATCTTTACCTCCGGGCTCCCCCAAGGATCTATCCTTGGCTCACTCCTATTTCTGATGTACTTGCTGCCCCTTGGCGACATCATCCGAAAATACATCATCAGTTTCCACCTGTACGCTGACGACACCCAGCTCTACCTCACCATCACTTCTCTCAACCCCATCCACTGTCTCTAAATTGTCAGACTCCTTCTCTGACATCCAGGACTGGATGAGCAGAAATTTTCTGCAATTAAATATTGGGAAGAGCAAAGCCATTGTCGTCGTTCCTGCCATGAACTCCGTTCCCTAGCCACCAATTCCATCCATCTCCCTAGCATCTGTCTGAGGCTGAACCACACTGTTCGCAACCTTGGTGTCATATTTGACCAAGAAATTAGCTTCCGACCACATATCAGCGGTATAACAAAGACCGCCTAATTCCACCTCCATAACATCGCTCGCCTCTGCTCCTGCTTCAGTTCATCTGCTGCTGAAAGCCTCATCCATGTCTTTGTTACCTCTCGACTTGATTATTCAAATGCACTCCTGGCTGGCCACCCATTTTGTACCAGATGTAAACTTGAGGTCATCCAAAACTCAGCTGCACATATTCTAACTCACACCAAGTCCCGTTCATCCATGATCCCTGTGCTCGCTGACCTACTTTGGCTCCCGGTTAAGCAAGGCCTGAATTTTAAAATTATCATCCTTGTTTTCAAATTCCTCCAGGGCCACACCCCTCCCTATCTCTGTAATCTCCTCCAGCCCCATAATTCCCTGAGATATCTGCGCACCTCTAATTCTGCCCTCTTGAGCATCCCTGATTTTAATTGCTCAACCAATGGTGACCGTGCCTTCCGCTGCCTAGAACCTAAGCTCTGGAATTCGCTTCCTAAACCCCTCTGCCCCTCTACCTCTCTTTAAGACGCTCCTTAAAACCTACATCTTTGAACAAGCTCTTGGTCATTAGCCCTAATTTCTCCTTATGTGGCTCGGTGTCAAGTTTTTTTGTCTTATATCACTCCTGTGAAGCACCTTGGGTTGATTTACTTCGTTAAAGTTGCTATATAAATACAAGTTGTTGTTGTTCATCCAATAATGACTATCGGACAAGCAGCATGAAACATCATGGACAGTGAAGGGTCGAGAGAGGTGATGGTGAGTTAGACCTTGGTGTCATCAGCGCATATGTCGAATCTGGCATTGTGTTTTTTGGTAATGACGCCAAGGGTCAACATTAAAGGAGAAATAGGAGGGGTCAAGGATATACCTTTGAGGGTTTCCAGAAGGAACAGTGTGGGAGAAGGGAAGCCACTGCAGGAGATTCTCTGTCTATGAATGCATTGACAAATATGGAAGCAGGCGAGGGCAGTCCCACTCTGCTGGAAAATGGAGGTTTGCGTTGGAGGAGGATGGTTTTGTCAACAAATGTCAAAGGCTGCCGACAGGTCAGGAAGGATGAGCAGGGATAGGGCACCACGGTCAAAGTCACACAGGATGTCATTTGTGACTTTGATAAGGGCCGTTTCGGTGCTGTTTCAGGGCATGAATCTAACTGGAGAGGTTCAACAATGGAATTGCGGGGGAGATCGTCAAGCATTTGGGAGCCGACTAAAAGCCCATGGACTTTGGAGAAGAAAGTGAGACTGGAGAAGTGGCTGAAGAGTGTTAGAACAGAGGGGTGAATGGTAGACATTTCAACTGAATAAAGTCCAGGGGCATGTACACCGCAACTCCAGAGTGAACAATATTATAATTGAAAATGTGAATTGTTCGAAACCTGGGGATTAAGCAATAATGTTGGAGATAGAGGGAAGCAGCTGATGTGTTTGTGGTGGTGTTGAATGTCTAGGGTCCTCTAAATGCGACAGATGAGAGTTTGAAAGTCAGCGTTGTGGAGCAGGTCATTGCCTTCTGATTTGATCTGGTTGAGTCTGAGCAAATAGTTAAGCAGAGGATGACATCGGGGATAAGGATATATTTTTCAAGAGAGTTAAGTGGGATGGATGTATTTGTCAGTGCTCAATTGGACACATTTGATGCTAATCTGTCACTTGATAGCAGATTGGCAATCTGACTAAACTGAAGTGCTTTGAGAATCAATTGGGCGGTGGTAGAATGGTGGTGAGTGGTGTCAACAAACACACGGAAACCGAACCTATGTGTTCAGTTAATATCAATTGAATTATTTCACCTGGAATGAAGTTAGGTTAATAGATCCATAGGGAGTAGAATCCAACTTCTGCAGGAGTGCGGAATGGGCGGTAGTTGATCCACAGTCCTTTGTACTCCGCACCAGAATTTCATTTCAACTGAAATCAATGGCAGGGCAAATTGAGGGGGTGGTGTGAGGCGGGGTTGAGGGTCTGTATAAGTGCGGTCAACGCTCTTAGTCCATTCTTGCTCCAGCCTGTAGAATTCGCAATTATCGCGATTTGATTAATAAGGAGAAAACACAAAGTTTCGTTCAAACAGCTTTTATTTCAGCAGAATGCTGTCAGGTTTAAATTGGACACAAGCAGCCTGTAAAATGGCCGCCGCACCGCGTGACAGAATATTCTAGACTTTTCAACAGGCAGACAAGATGGCGTTCCAATACACATTTTTGCAAGATCGATAACGATTCAGCACAGTGAAGATAATACCCGAGACATTATGGGTTTGCAGTATAAACATAGATACTGAAATCGGTCTCCCAGGTACAAAGGAAAGCCATTGTACCGAGTAATCAAGGGCCCATCCAAAGGACATTAATATGTAAACTCCCAACGGCTCTACGATGAGAGAGCCGTTAGCAGGTAGTTATACAGGACACTTGGAAGCCCCAAACCCCTCCAGGGAGAACACCGACCGATTTAACAATGGGAGAAGTATTAACAGGTACTCAAACATTCATGAGTAGCCCCGAAACCCATTAAGAACGGAGATCACCCATACAGGACATTTTGGGCGCCAAACCCTAAACAAAAGAATGGACATTATAGTTGGGCGGGAAACGGAAGATTTTTGCACTATAATTGCAGGCCCCAAACCGTCCATTCGCTCTCTTGCTGCTTGCCTCTTGCTTTTGCTCCTGCATTCGCTCGCCTGCTCCTGTGTTTTATCCGGTCGATTCGTAACCTCGTGGCTGCTCCTGTGTAAAAGACTGTTGAACTTTCTGATCCGTTCGGATCTACCTCGTGTCGCGTAACGAAGACCTATGTTGGTAACTGGCAGCGGAACCAAAGGCCCGAGATGAGATGAGATGAGATGAGAGGAGAAGAGAAGAAGACCATATCCATCGCCACGGTCAGTAAATCCCGACCGCGCCTGTAGGTCGATCAGCCAAGTCTTCTCGACAGGAAGTTTTCTTCTTTAAACTTCTAACAAGACATATTGCATCAACGATAACTGGACTGTGCAAACACATCGTATCAGTGATATTGACAACGGGGCTCCTCAACTAAACTGTGAAGTCAACCAACAGAGGTCTTCACTACAGCAGACGGTCCAGCCTACTAGCCCGAGCAGCAGAAGCCAGTAAACAAGTGGGACCAGGAGATCTCCTGACCGACACGTGGGTGCTGCGGTGAAAAACATCCGATCAGCTATTCGGGATTTCTCCGAGTTATTACGAGTGGTGAGCATGAGTCTCGAGATCCTACGAAGCTAGTTTAGGATAGATATTGATAGGGGAGGGTTTAAAGATTAAGGATATTTGTAATGTGTGCCCTATTTACGTTGTGCCGTTCGTTCCTCGTTTCCCTAAGAGTGATTATAACCGTTTGTAAGATTGTACTGTCATTAATCTGTGCGTATGACATGTATTTCATAATCTTAAGTATCATGCAATAAAGATTTTCCATTTCGTACCGTTCAAACCAAGTCTACATGAGTTTTATCTCCATTACTGCTCTCGCATCTAAGTCCAGTGTCTAGAACCGTAAGGGAGAGTGATTCGAACCACTCACAGGTGTGTCTAGTGTTCCCAGACTGGCTGGAGACCAGGCCTAGACCCGCACTGACATACAGGCTGCACAGAGCCGCGTGAATCTCACAGGCTACGAGACACGCAGGGTCAGGAGAGAATCCCTTACAGAAAATGGCGACCGCGGCAGGACACTGGCAGCGAGAGGGTAGTGTGTTAGATTTTGGAATGACTGTACGAAATGTTATGCAGGAAAAGATAGCGGATTATGTGTTTGGAAAGGTTAATCTAACTAAAAAGTGGATAAGTGAGTTGTTAGCGGATAAGAGCCCACTAGAGGCAGCTGAAAGGTGGACTGATAGTAAGGAGCATAAAAAGGCAGTTGAGAAAGCAGTCTGGCTTATGTGCTACAAATGGCAGGTTCAGATTTCAAACCAGACCAATACAGCGCTAACAGCTCGAATCAAGCATTTAGAGGAGGAAATGGAGGAGAAGGTTTCTGGAGGGGAGGTGCTCATTAAGAGTTTAAATGAGTTACGCCAGGAAAGCCAGGAAGTCTCCAGTTACCTTAAAACAAGGGTAGAGTATCTCGAGTGCCAGATCACTGAAGCAAAATTGAACGAGAGTAGGATGAAGGAAAGATGTAACCGCCAAGCTGCCCAGATAAGAACTCAGGAAGAGAGCTTAATGGGGGTTAGGTCGGCGTATAAGTTGGCCCTTGAGGATAAGTTTCAGGGAGCCGACCATAGCGCCTGCCAAAAAGAGATAGAGAGCCTCAAAAAGGCCGTGAATAATGCGAACGGCATGGTGTGCCTTATCAATCCGTCGGCGCGCCAGCCGCTAGTAAATGAGAGATTTAGAAATTCCCCACCAAGTAAAGCAGAAGAAGTAGTAGCCACTGCGCCCTCCGCGCCACCCAGCTATTCAGAAACCTGGGTTAGGGAGGAAGCAACGGAAGAAACAAAAGAGCCCGTTGAAAAGGAAGTAGAAAAGGGATCGTTGTATCCAGTAACGGGGATTAAAAGGGGCCCAAGCAGAAACGGTGGGGAAGAACCGGGGGATCTCCTCGGACAGCTGGTGTTGCCTCACAGTTCACATCAGCTGAGAGCCATGATAAACCACGTAAGGAAGCTGACCGAGATAGACGACCCTTCCGTACATTTCAGGGAAGTTGAGCAAGCCGCAGCCATTAACGGCTGCGATGATGGGGAGACAGCAAAAATGCTGCTGTTCTCATTAGACAGCTCGGTCCTTCAGTGTCTCTCAGGCGAGAGCAAGAGGGGAAACAAAAGTTATGAGGAATTGAAAAATGAGGTCCTAGAAGTAGTGGGAGCGAACGACGGAGGTCCGTTTGCTAGAGTGGGACAGACAGTGCAGATGGAGGGAGAACCCCCGAAGGTTTTTGCCGACAGGCTGTGGCCAGTATATGAGCGCAGCTGTCTGGGTGCGCCCGAGCGCGAAGATGTGGAAGGCGCCGCTTTAATTCATTGGCTTAGGTGCATAATAGCCAACAGTTTACCAGCCGTTAGAGAGCAGGCAAAAGCCTGGTTCGATCCCAATGACCTCAACCTTACGGAAGAGTCGGTCTTGAATCGACTCACGTTAGGTTACCGTAACATAAGGGGTATGACGACACGTCCCTTTAAGGGAAGAGTACATGAGGTACGACCCGCAGCCCCAGCTCAGAGAGAGTGGCATCAGGAGGGTAATCGCGCCCCACAGGCAAGTAATGCCTGTTACGGGTGTGGGAAGACAGGGCACTGGCGCAAGCACTGCAGGAACCCTTGGAAGGATTCCAAGGATAAAAATCCCGCGGTCCGAGCCCAGGCGCCTGTCCCGCCTAAGGAAGCAAAGGCACCCACCTCTCCCGACGACCTCGAAGCAGTGTTAGGAGTCATGCGCAAGATGGTTTTGAATGCGCGTGGACAGGTGGCGGTCGCAACCGGCCCCGTAGGTGCCGCAGGACCGTCTAATAGTGCCCCATGACTAGAACCAGCACAGCCCGTCTACCTGTGTCCGCTCAGCTATGATGCGTGGAGGCGACCTGTGGTGGAGATGGAGGTAGAGAAACAGAAGGGCAGTTATTTGTTGGATACGGGAGCTTCTTGCACCATAATCCATACAGATGACCCTTTTGACTCGCCGCTATCTACCAAGGTCCCATTCACGCTAGCAGGGTTCACAGGGAAAGAACAGGCTGGCACGTTTTCCCTCCCGCTATCCATTCGTTTAGGAACACTTCGCCTTAAGTGGAAGTGTATACTAATGGCATGGCAAAAGGGGGGTGGAAGAGGTATTCTCGGGTCCGATCTCCTAGCGGGACACGGGATCCTCGTGGACCTCAGAAATCACTGTCTCTGGGGGGCTAAAGGTGAAAAAGGCGAGGTAATGGTAATTCAAGGGGAGGAAGAAACAGGGGTCCTGTGTACCGTACAGCCATCCGGAGGCTACGACCTCAGGCTTATGGTCGCAGATGTCCCAACGGACATGCAAACGTACGTGTCAGATAACATGCACGCGTTTGCAACCCACAAGCACGATTGTGGGAGGGTGGTCGGGTTTGAGGTCAGCGTAGATGGGGACCCCATGACCCGACCCCAAAAGCAGTATAACTTCCCCAAAGAAGCAGAACCAGATATGGAGGCAGCAATGTCTTCCTTGGTGCAGCAGGGCGTGTTGAGGCCGATAGCCACACACGTGAACTCCCCATTATGGCCGGTTAGGAAGCCGGATAATTCGTGGAGAGCCACGGTGGACTACAGAGTCCTTAACAGTAACATTCCCGCCTGCGCGCCCACAGTAGCAGCAGTTGCTGACCTAATAGGGAGCATCCCAGCGTCCGCGACCACGTTCACGGTGCTGGATATCTCGAACGGTTTTTGGTCCATCCCGCTGCGGCGAGAGGACCAGTACAAGTTTGCCTTTACGTTTAAAGGGCAACAGTACACGTGGAACTGTTTGCCACAGGGTTTCCACAATAGCCCCAGTATTTTTCACCAGTGTATGGCAGGAAGTTTAAAGGAGTTTAGTCAGCCCAATCAGATAGTACAGTATGTGGATGATTTGCTCCTATTTACGGACTCAAGGGAGGAGCACGGACCACTACTGGACGAGTTATTGGAGCTGTTAGCGAGAAAGGGTTTTAAAGTAAACCCAAAGAAAGCACGTATCGGTCAGCAGGAAGTAAAATTCCTGGGACTGACCCTACGCGCTGGGGAAAGAGCCATAGACAAAGCAAGGAGGGAGTCGGTGCAAGAATTACCGATTCCCAACAACGTAAGGGGTGTGAGGTCCTTCTTGGGCCTGACCGGTTACTGCAGGGATTTTATCGAAGATTATGCGGCCACAGCGGCGCCGCTCCTCCGACTCCTCCATAAGGGGGTGGAGTGGCTTTGGGACGAGGGCTGCCAAGCAGCCTTCGAGAAGTTAAAAAGGGATCTGCAGACCGCACCAGCCTTAGGGGCCATAGATGGGGGGAAGGAGTTTTTCCTGGAGGTAGCTGCCAGCGGGGACAGCTTAAGCGCCGTGCTGCTCCAAGAGCGTCACGGCAAGCTGAGGCCGGTTGTCTATTCATCCAGGGTATTAACGGATGTGGAGAGAAGTTTTTCCAATTGCGAAAGGCACCTTTTAGCCACGCATTGGGCTGTGAAAAGATCAGCGATCTTCACAGGGCTCTCTCCCATCACTCTCCTCACACATCACACACCAACTAAGATGCTTCTGGATGGGAGGATTAAAGACGGGACCGTAAGCAGCGCACGCATTGCGCGTTGGACCCTTCTTCTCTCCCAGTTGGATCTTAGAGTAAAAGGTCTTTGCGAGCCCAGGCTTGCGGCCAATTTGGTATACCCCGGTACAGCCCACCGGTGTTCGGTGGAAGGGGTGTGGGACGTCAACATAGGTTTACGGGCCGGGATACATCCCACTGGGCGCGAGATTTATGTTGATGGGTCTAGCACAGTGTCTGCTGGCGAGCGACTCACAGGGTGTGGAGTTTATGACCCTGCGGCAGACCTTGCCCTGGCGATCAAGCTCCCTAGCACCATGAGCGCGCAGCAGGCTGAGCTGTCTGCCGTGGTGTACGTTGTGACCCACCCAGACATTTTCCCAACCCCATACACGATTTGCTCGGACAGTATGTTCACCTGCAATTCGTGTACGGAATACCTGGCCATTTGGTCCCGCCGCGGATACACCTCCGCGGACGGGCGACCTTTAACGGTGAAGCCCTTGCTGGAAAAGATCTTAGCAGCAGCAGTAGGGGAGGAAGGGGAGATTTTCATCCATAAGGTGAAAGCTCACTCCTCCGCAGAGCCCCGTGGGGAGGGCAAGCGGCAGGCAGATGCGCTAGCCAGGGAGGGTGCCCGCGACGGCACTTTCTGGAACCCCTATAGGACCGGACCCATAGCAGCGGTCCGAGGCGGGGACGGGAATACCGGGAACACCAGGGTAGCATTGCCCCTAGACCTTAAGACCGTCCAAGCCCAGGATCCCGCCCTAAAAGCAGTCCTAAAAACGATTGCTGAGGGGAGGCAGGTAGAAGGTCCGTACAGTACGGCAACCCTCTCAGTTAAGGAAGGCATGCTGTTCCGCGGGGAGCAGTGGGTTGTGCCGCAGCAGCACAGGAGGGAATTCCTCCAGTTGGCTCACGAGGGACCAGGGGCAGGGCACCCCGGGCCCGAGGTTACCTGGCAACGGGTAGAGCAAGCGGGATGGTGCCCAGGGCTCAGGGAACAAGTCCGCGAGTTCTGCGCAAACTGTCTTGTGTGCGCTGCAAACAACCCAGACCCCCAGAAAAGGAAGGTGCCCATGGGACACGTAAGAAGGGTAGAGGGACCATGGCAGTCGATACAGATCGACTATATAGGACCCCTGCCCACCACCCAGGGAGGTTATAAGTACTGCCTCGTCCTGGTGGATGTGTTTTCCAAGTGGGTGGAAGCCTTCCCTTGTCGAACAGCTACGGCACTGGGTACAGCAAAAATCTTGGTCCGGGAAGTGTTCTCGCGGTGGGGACTCCCCCGTTTTGTGGAGTCAGACCAAGGGAGTCATTTCACCGGCCAGGTGATGCAGAACACCCTCATGCTTTTGGGCATTGAAGGGAAGTGGCACGTAGCACACAATCCCCAGTCATCCGGGATTGTTGAACGTATGAACCGGACCCTGAAGGAGAAATTGAGGAAAGAGACTAGGAACTCGCCCCAAAAATGGGCGGAAGTTCTGCCTTTAGTCCTCATGGGGGTCCGGGCCAGTCAGTCAAAAAGTACGGGGTACTCCCCGCACGAGGTAATGACCGGCAGGCTCATGCGAACCCCCACCCATGTGCTAGCCCCGGTGCTCACTGAGGGTCAGCTTCAAGAGATCAGCAGGGACAAGTTCGCCCAAACTCTCTTGGAGCGCCTGAAGCAAGTTTATGAGCAGGCGGCTGGGAACATGGGAAGGCAGCATCAGGGCAATCGCTTGTTGCTGGAACCCCGAAAAACGCGGGAGTGGGAAGTAGGAGACCAGGTCATGGTCAGAAACTACGCCAGAGTAGGGAGTCTGGAACCACTGTATATGGGACCCTACAACATTGTAGACAAGGCGAGTCCCATGGTTTACGCCGTAAAAGTACCTCGGCGCATTAAGTGGTTCCACATAAACCAATGTAAACTGTACCAGCCGGGTGTGCAGGGGAAAACTACAGGGGTAAATCCCGCCAATGGGAAAACACAGCCCCAGGTAGGACCACAAGGCACACAGGCAGGCGTAGCAGCTTGCATCAGGGGAAGGGACATCCCGGACGATCATGCAGCGTTTTTCTGGAGTTGGGGGTTAGATGACGAAGAACCCAGGGTTCCCTGGTCAGATGAGGATAGTGCAGATGAGCATAGTGATGATGACGGGTGGTTCCTGAGGAACGGTCTGGGAGGATTGGGGCCGATAGGTAGAGATCCACACGGGGTGGACACACAAGCTGCAGGTCCCGAGGACAGGAGGGAGGAGCTAGAGGAGGCAGGGCCGGCCGCTATAGGAGCACAGAGAGTACCAATGTGGTTCCCAGAGGGGTGGCCGCCCGCTTTGAACGTCCAGTCCTCAGGGGAGGCAGAGATCACGAGTGAAGGGCCGCCTGCTGGGCCGAGCAGGGCGGAGCCACGAAATGCCAGCCCCGGGGTTAGGGAGGGGGAGTCAGCGGAGGCGGAGCCGGCGACTGTGATGGAACCCCAGGTCGTCCCGTTGGAGGTCTCGGAACCCGGTCCGTCCGTCACGGAACCCCCGCCCATAGCAACTCCCCGTAGGTCTAGCAGAGAACCCCAGCCCAGGAGGATGTGGTCATGTCCCCAGACTGCCCCAAGGCGTAAAATTCAGGTTAAGATAACCCGGGTAGAGACAGGCCACATCGCAGCAGTAACAGGCTGCGGCAGATCAGAGGAAAGGGTCAGCGCAGCAACAGGCTGCGGCAGATCAGAGGGAAGGGTCAGTGCCCTCCCACCGTCGGGAAGAGCTCGCAGCAGCCTTCTCAGAATTTAAAGGGGCCGCCCTGAGAACGGGCGGCACTGTAAAGTTATTAGTTTAAGGTTTTAAGTTTATAGTTCAAGGTTAAGTTTTAAGTTTATTAGTTCAAGGTTAAGTTTGTAGTGTTTTAACAGATAACGATAAAATGGTGGGAGTTTTAAGGCTAGGTTTTAGAGGAAGTCTATTCAGCAAACGTTGAAGTTTACGTGAGGCGAGGTCAGGGGACCCGCTCACCCTTCACAAAAGCCAGAGACTTTTTGCGAGGCTGGCTACCTCATTCTATCTGATCACAGGAACCAAGGAAGGATGGAACGACTTATAGTATTGCTCGTGGCAATCGGATGTGGATTGGCCTATCGAGGCCACACCAAGGATGTCGTGGTGTTTGGATGTTCCGGGGACACGGCCCCCATCGTGGTGGATGGGACCGGAAGACGGAAGGCAGAGGGGACCAGCACCTATTTCCACAAGGGAAGGTGGCCAGGATGGCTGGGAACGAACTTAACGGAGTATTCCAGCACATCGGGGTTCGCCTACAAAGAGACTTCTTTAATGTGCCCCAAAGTACGGATCATCGCACCCAGGATCAGCGTCACCGTCGGCAAACGGATTTGTTTGACCTGTAGTGGGGATGTCCCATTGAGCCGATGGTGGTGGCTGCGAAAGCTGAGCAAAACTATGAGGAACTCTTCGGTCGAGTGGGAACGACTGGGTAATAATACCCATCGGACAATTACGGGGACAAACGGACAAGTGAAAGTCTGTTGGGACAAATGGTGGGAACCGGATGAGGGGATTTATGTTTGTATGTGGGGGTCAAAGTACGTTTGCCCCAAAGGCATCTCCATATTTTTTATTAATCAGTGGCAGGATAACGGACAGGGGATGAGGTGGGATGCGAGCACCAGGGGGTGCGGAGCCCCATTCTCCCCGATCCCAGTAAATGCCACTGAGCTCATTACGCGCCCACGCAAAGCCCCGCCCACGATTCCGGTGGTTCTAACTGAGGAAGAAGGGTGCCCTAAAACTAGTAAGGGACCCGGGAACGGTTTGGTACTGGTCCCCACAGACCAGATACTATTTCAGGGGGTACATTACGCGGTGGCCTCAGTGATTTTAAATCTCACTGAGGTACGGTTACCAGAGTGGTGCCCCAAAAAGACGGAACAGTTGTATCAGGTCCTGTTGACCAAGATGTTCAGACAATTTTACGAGTTTGATTTTGCAGAAATTGATAAGGCAAGTTTGTATACCGCACCGCAGGAAGTTTTGGATCAAGTAGGGAGGCAAAGAAGGGGTTTGGTGAACGATGCGTTCACTGCTTTTAATACAGGGACATCTGTGGTCAACGCTCTAGACAGTGTGGAGCTGCAGACCCAGATTAATGGTTTAAAAACACAGTTAAAAGACATTCTAACAGATGAGAATAAAGTGGTAGGGTCAGGTCTGCATGAGGACCAAGCCATGACTCTCCATTTAAAGGAAATCATAGCAGAGCTGGAGAAACATGCGCGTACGGTAAATGCCCTGATCAGGGAAGATCGGAATGCATCCGACCAAGCTGCGCAGAACGAGGTGTGCGTGCTTTACGGGGCGTGGTTACTGGGCGAGGGCCGCAGTAATTTGGAGGATTTAAAACAAGGTTTGGTTCCGTCCTGGATAAGTAACAAACACCTGCGGGCGCTCCACCCTTTTCAGAACGCATTAAGTCCGTGCCAGCTCAGGCTAGCTTCAGAAGCTTACCCAGTCCCCGTGGACTGCGGACGTTCAAACCATACTATTATGGGAATAGTATTACGCATGCCGGTTTTGGGCAACACAGCAAAGCCCGCCCCGGTATATCGGGTAGAGAACATTGGTGTCATTCAGGGGGGAGCCCACATTCGTTATGCAGCGGTTCCACCTTACGTCATCCGCTGGGAGCAAACGATGACAGGTACAGATCTCTCTGGTTGTCGTGGCAGGGGAGCACACATAATACTGTGCCCCCAGCACTTGAATGCCTTTTTAACACCACAATGCGGGTTCAGAACGGCTGGCGCCAAGTCCATGAATTGCACCATGGAGGCAATGGCACAAGATCATGTGCCTCCGCAGGTAGCATACATCGGGGGTGGAACATATTGTGTTACCACTGCAGCGCAACACTACCAGCATGGAAACCGTAGCCGGTGTCCGGTGAGTGACAGCAGTTTCTGTTTTAAACCCAGGGCTGAAGTTCAAGTAGCACAACAGCGAATTATCCCAATCCCTGAACCATCCACTGTTCATCTCACAGTAAAAGAGAATTTCACCGACTTGCAGCGATTTGTCGCGCATTTTGGATACCTCATTCCCCCTCTCCCTGAGCATTTAACCAAACTTCTGAAAGCCGTCGCAGTATCACAGAAGCATTTCTATACGTTAGAGCAGAAAACTGTCGAGATAGGAACAGACATCTTGGACATAGTGGTTCCACCGTGGTGGAATCTGTTCACGAATATTGAAGTGCCCTCATGGGTCAGAATAGCCTCCCACATTTTAGTCGTCTGTCAAGTGTTTATTGTAGTGTACCTATTGTTCATACATTGTAAAAGAGACAAACGCCTCACCAAGCATGAGAACACGGGAGAGTGGCGAGAACGTTACGTGCGCGTGCACGATGAGAGCACCGTGTAATAGGAAAATGGCGTCACTCCCGCTCGCCACGTGCGCCGCGGAAGTTTGTACTCATTGTAAATACGTTGGAAACTCGATGTGTTTAAGAGTTGGGATTTGTTTATTTTGGTGATGGTGTTGATTGTTTGGTTTTGGGTTTTGTTTTTCCTTTCCCTGAATAAAAGACAAATATACAGGTGATGCGTGAGGTATCGGCCTGGTTACGCCGGAAAGGAAAACAAGTGGTGTAAGTTTAAGGGCAAATGATGCCTACGGTGATATAAAATGTGATTTTCTTGGGAAATAAGGACGACACAGAGACCCTAGTCAAGTTAAAATTTATGGGATTAATTTACTGGATTCGGAGCGAAATCGAGATAAGATTGCTCACCACTGAGTTTTTGATACGATAAGCGGAGTTATTCGCATCAACAGGAGGGACTGTAGAATTCGCAATTATCGCGATTTGATTAATAAGGAGAAAACACAAAGTTTCGTTCAAACAGCTTTTATTTCAGCAGAATGCTGTCAGGTTTAAATTGGACACAAGCAGCCTGTAAAATGGCCGCCGCACCGCGTGACAGAACATTCTAGACTTTTCAACAGGCAGACAAGATGGCGTTCCAATACACATTTTTGCAAGATCGATAACGATTCAGCACAGTGAAGATAATACCCGAGACATTATGGGTTTGCAGTATAAACATAGATACTGAAATCGGTCTCCCAGGTACAAAGGAAAGCCATTGTACCGAGTAATCAAGGGCCCATCCAAAGGACATTAATATGTAAACTCCCAACGGCTCTACGATGAGAGAGCCGTTAGCAGGTAGTTATACAGGACACTTGGAAGCCCCAAACCCCTCCAGGGAGAACACCGACCGATTTAACAATGGGAGAAGTATTAACAGGTACTCAAACATTCATGAGTAGCCCCGAAACCCATTAAGAACGGAGATCACCCATACAGGACATTTTGGGCGCCAAACCCTAAACAAAAGAATGGACATTATAGTTGGGCGGGAAACGGAAGATTTTTGCACTATAATTGCAGGCCCCAAACCGTCCATTCGCTCTCTTGCTGCTTGCCTCTTGCTCTTGCTCCTGCATTCGCTCGCCTGCTCCTGTGTTTTATCCGGTCGATTCGTAACCTCGTGGCTGCTCCTGTGTAAAAGACTGTTGAACTTTCTGATCCGTTCGGATCTACCTCGTGTCGCGTAACGAAGACCTATGTTGGTAACTGGCAGCGGAACCAAAGGCCCGAGATGAGATGAGATGAGATGAGAGGAGAAGAGAAGAAGACCATATCCATCGCCACGGTCAGTAAATCCCGACCGCGCCTGTAGGTCGATCAGCCAAGTCTTCTCGACAGGAAGTTTTCTTCTTTAAACTTCTAACAAGACATATTGCATCAACGATAACTGGACTGTGCAAACACATCGTATCAGTGATATTGACAACGGGGCTCCTCAACTAAACTGTGAAGTCAACCAACAGAGGTCTTCACTACAGCAGACGGTCCAGCCTACTAGCCCGAGCAGCAGAAGCCAGTAAACAAGTGGGACCAGGAGATCTCCTGACCGACACGTGGGTGCTGCGGTGAAAAACATCCGATCAGCTATTCGGGATTTCTCCGAGTTATTACGAGTGGTGAGCATGAGTCTCGAGATCCTACGAAGCTAGTTTAGGATAGATATTGATAGGGGAGGGTTTAAAGATTAAGGATATTTGTAATGTGTGCCCTATTTACGTTGTGCCGTTCGTTCCTCGTTTCCCTAAGAGTGATTATAACCGTTTGTAAGATTGTACTGTCATTAATCTGTGCGTATGACATGTATTTCATAATCTTAAGTATCATGCAATAAAGATTTTCCATTTCGTACCGTTCAAACCAAGTCTACATGAGTTTTATCTCCATTACTGCTCTCCATCTAAGTCCAGTGTCTAGAACCGTAAGGGAGAGTGATTCGAACCACTCACAGGTGTGTCTAGTGTTCCCAGACTGGCTGGAGACCAGGCCTAGACCCGCACTGACATACAGGCTGCACAGAGCCGCGTGAATCTCACAGGCTACGAGACACGCAGGGTCAGGAGAGAATCCCTTACAAGCCTAAGTTGAATTTCCCCGCTAATATTTCCCAGTATCAATTGTCTCCCTCAGAATAATTGGCAGTGCCTTAGAAACATCTCCCCTTTGGGTTGCTTTACGACTTGTCACTCGACTGAAAAGCTGGCGTTATCGATCAGTCTCTAGAAGTAATGGTAAAACTGATAATAACTTGAAGATAAGGAAAAGAAGGGACGAGAGCAAAGAAACAGTAAGTATTGCAGATGGAAACAGGATCTCGTGCATGGACATTGACAGATGAAGTGTGCGGGCAAAACTATGGCAAATGGAGTTCAATGCTTACAAAGACATGTGAGATTTCACCTAAACAAATCATTCAAAGCAAGTACTTAGGAACAAAAAAAATCAAAATGCTAATGGAATGTGAGTCGTTATCTCAATGGGCTGGTTCACAAAGGGGAGGAAGTTATGCTTCAGTTGTATCGAACGTTCGTCAGACCCCGTCTGGAGTGGGTACAGCCAGATCCCCCAGAATGATAGCGGGGTTAGAGGGTTAAATGATGAGGGCGGATTGCATTAAATTGGCTTGCATTCCCTTAAGTGTAGACAATGGGCGCATGATCTTATCGAGGTTTGTTAAACTGTTGAAAGAATTTGTAGGGTAGATAGGGATTATCTGTTTCCTCTGGTTGGGGAATGAAGAACAATGGGTCATTCTGTTGAAGTTGGAGGTAGAACGTTCAGGAGCGAAATCCGGAAGAATTTCCGACACAAAGGGTGGTAGCAATCTGGAACTCGACCTCCCCATAGGGTGACGGACAATTGGAGCTGTCAAGACTGAGGTAGATCGATTTTTGTTCAGTAGCGGTATCAAGGGGGATGGAGCAACGGGTAAATGGAATTGAGATACAGATCAGACATTATGTAATAAATGGCAAAGCAGGGGAGGCTCGAGGGGCTGTATGGCCCACTCCTGTTCATATTTACCTCTGTTCCTATCTTCCTCGGAGAGATATAAATAAGCCAATTTCAGATAATAGTATAGGAATTATTAATCTACCTGATATAAAAAACGGTGTGCTGAAAAATAAGCAAAAATGTGATAACTGAGCTACTGTGAGAGAAACCTGAATTGCGCCAATGGGCAGGGTGGGAATGGTTAACTGTAAGATAAAATTGAGAGGTCGCACAACACCAGGTTATAGTCCAACAGTTTTATTTGAAATCACAAGCTTTCGGAGCTATCGATTGCTCCTTCCTCAGGTGAAGTAAATTAGATACAGAATCGCCAAAGCATATATAGATAGAGAACAAAGCATGTGTACCTTACAATTGCAGACCACTAAATTAAATCATCCTGACTATCTGCCGAGGTGTGATAAAGTTAATCAAGTCAGCCAGGAAGGTACCACATCAAAGACATAGCAAGATACAACTGAGACAATGAGGTGTAGTCGCAGGGGTTCTAACGTGTCAAAAGCTGCCGTCTGTATGTAAAACGAAAAGCTTTAAAATTTTTACTTTTTTACTGGGAAAATGTTTACTTTTTTACTGGGAATCACATCTGTGAACAAGCCAACGATGACTCGAGTCCGGATCACGTCATGTATCGTGACATAAACCCAAGATCCCGGTTGAGACCGTCTTCATGAGTTAGATATAACACTCACAACTAAGGGGATCAAGGGGTATGGCGAGAAAGCAGGAATGGGGTACTGAGGTAGCATGTTCAGCCATGAACGCATTAAATGGCGGTGCAGGCTCGAAGGACCGAATGGTCTACTCCTGTACCTATTTTCTATGTTTCTATGTTTCTATGTTTCCGCACTCATGAAGACGGTCTCAACCGGGATCTTGGGTTTATGTCACGATACATGACGTGATCCGGACTCGAGTCGTCGTTGGCTTGTTTACAGATGTGATTCCCAGTAAAAAAGTAAAAATTTTCCCAGTAAAAAAGTAAAAATTTTAAAGCTTTTTGTTTTACATACAGACGGCAGCTTTTGAAACGTTAGAACCCCTGCGACTACACCTCATTGTCTCAGTTGTATCTTGCTATGTCTTTGATGTGGTACCTTCCTGGCTGACTTGATTAACTTTATCACACCTCGGCAGATAGTCAGGATGATTTAATGTAGTGGTCTGCAATTGTAAGGTACACATGCTTTGTTCTCTATCTATATATGCTTTGGCGATTCTGTATCTAATTTACTTCACCTGAGGAAGGAGCAATCGATAGCTCCGAAAGCTTGTGATTTCAAATAAAACTGTTGGACTATAACCTGGTGTTGTGCGACCTCTCAATTTTGTCCACCCCAGTCCAACACCGGCATCTCCGCATCATAACTGTAAGATACCCAGTGGTGTCTACATATATACTTAGGGTTAGGATTAGGTATAAATGTTTCAGGCTTTTGATTCCTTTTTACTTATAAATGTCCCGCACATTGGTATTGTAGCTAGAAATAATGATGTGGATATAATTGTTCATTCCCAGGATTATTTAGTGATAATGTGTCAGTGTGCAATTTAGCTGACTGTGCTGTTCAGCTTCTGCTGAAAGTGCAGGATGTGTGATTCGTGCCTGTTGACTTCTTGTTGTCGCCACACTGTGAAGCGAGAGAGCCAAGTTAGTCTTGAGGTAGTAAGTGAGACAATAGACCAGACTGGTAAACACATTGGGCCCTGGTAAACCTGTTATATCTCTAACTTGTTCCGGATCTGCCGAAAGTTTCATCGACCTGAAACGTTAACTCTGTTTCTCTCTCCACAGATACTGCCTGACCTGCTGAGTATTTCCAGCATTTTCTGTTTTTATTACAGATTTACAACATCCGCAGTATTTTGCTTTTGTCCTTATAGAGTTACCCTCGACTGGACAATTCTTATTCATTCAGATTGCGAGGGACAGTATTTCTGAAGATTTGTTTAATTGAAACTTACATATATATGATCCAATAAGGTTCAATCATTGTACTCAATTTGCTCGTCAAATCACAAAATAAGTCTTAAAATAAGGAAGCGGTTGGATTTGATTTAATTTTCTAGTTTGAGTTGGGACACATTTTCAAGGTGGATTGACAAAGTTATTTTTCCTGGAAACAGATAAATCCACATTCTGCTGTGTCACACGGTTTCACACTTCATTAATGACCAATAGGACAGGGGAAATTGAGGTTTTGTTTTACAACATTTGCGCCTGAATTCCCTCTTTACTCTGTTCTTCTGCTGACGTTCGGTTGCAGGGGACTCGCTCAGCCACCGGCACCATTCTTCATTTCTGAGTGGCCACAATGGTGTAATTTTAACTATGCTCGCTGGGCGTACAACCCATGGGGAACGCTGTTTTTACACCTGCTCAATATGACTCTAAATTGACTTCACTAGAGAGTAAAATCGGGCGAGGAATGAAACTAGCGTTCCACCCGATCCTGTAGGGTCCTCGACCGGCAGGTTAGGTTAAAATTGCCCTCGATTCGTGGACTTGAGCCCATCCTCTGTACAGGGACAGTGTCGAGGCAGGGTGAATTTAATTCTGACCAAGGAGGGCTTTCCTTGCCTGATTGTGCCACTCACCCAAAGTCTTCTGTCCTGAAATTAAGTCTGGAGTCCCGACCATCCAATATCCAAACAAGACCATCTGCTTTTGAAAGGCTGCTTTAGTGAGGGACCCAAATGCACCGATTGTAACAGCTGCAAATTAATTACAATGATGTTACTTTTCCCGCTATCTTGCCAGGGTGGAGGAAGATTCCCGCTCATCCACGTGTCAGGCGCATCCTAACCGGGAAGGGAACACTTCCCTTTATCACTTTTTAATTTGTGAAATGCTTCATCGTTTTGCTAGAGTAAAGATAATATTCATCAGATTCCCACTGGTGTTTGTGGATCACACACACGGACAGCGTTAATAATCCCCCTGCTCCCTATGGAGTGATTTTAAATATCGAGCATGGTGTGAAACGGACGAGAGTACAGTTCGGGGAGAGCACAGATGTGTAGCACTGGAAGAGGATTGGCAGGAATCCCCTTCCTTACCCTTTCCCTGAGCCAGAATAGGGGGTTTAAATTCAACTTCAGCGACGTTGCATAACCAGCGACTGCGGTGTGGAACTTCAGCGTAATTCGGCCTTCGAGAAACTGATCAGATGCAATGCTAGTTGTACACCCTGTGCATCTTAACTCACACCCAGTTCTGCTCATCCATCACCCCTGTGCTCGCTGTCCTACATTGACTCCCAGTTAGGAAATGCTTTGATGTTAAAATTTGCTCCCTTGTTTTCTAATCCCTCCACAGCTTCACCCAATCCAATCTCTGTAATCTCCTCTAGCCCTGAAAACATCCGTGATCTCTGCGCCATTCCAATTCTGGCTTCTTGATCATCACTGATTTTAGTTGCTCCACCATTGGTGGTCGTGCCTTCAGCTGCCTAGACCCCATGTTCCGGAATAACCTCCATCAACCTTTCCATCCTCTCTACCACACTCTCATCTTTTAAAGTGATCCTTAAAACCTACCTCTTTGACCAAGCTTTTCGTCACCTGTGCTAATATCTCTTTATGTGGCTTAGCATCAAATTGTGTTTGCTAACACCTAGTGTGAAGCGCCTTGGGATGTTTTACTATGTTTATGGCGCTATATCAATGAAAAAATTGCTGTTGCTGCTGCCCGATTTTATTCTTCATTGAAGACATTGGGCGGTGATGTAAGGATCCCAGAGGAACCCAGATTCTGAAAAATTCGAGGTTGACCCGTATTGGTGACAGTGATTTAACTTTATTCAGCACAAGCATGACTTCATACATGACAATGTTTGAGCAGCAGTTTGAAGAGTATAATTGAGAATTATATTACCCTGTTATTTCTCTGGGCATAAGTCTCGACTGTGAGTCGCCTGCACCCTGTTTTTCTTGTCTATCGTCTCTCGTCTGTCTCTCGGGTGTCCCCTGGATCCTTCCTGAAATCTTCTACCCTTCCTGAAATATTCTACACTTTGTGGTTGTTGAGAATCACTTCTTATACCCTTAATTTCATTCAATACCTATGGAGTCTTACTGAGCCCATCAATGGCTTACACCCAATTCCCTCAAATCCAATCATGACGGTGTCACAGACGAATGCAAACGTTTGGCAATGACCTAACACAGGCGATATCGGAATGGCAACCCGTTATACATACGCTCGATTTTCCTCTCTATCGACTTGAATGGAAAGCTAAATGGGATTGGGGTTGTATCATGGCTAGCCACCAAACGTCGCCAGTTTCATGCCGCATGTTAAAACTGCCACCAGGACCCCGGAGTAAAAAGAGCCCAATTTATATCATCCATTGCATTCCCGGAATCGACCCCATTGTGTTTCAGTCTCAAAAATCAACAATGGTGCACACTTGTGAAGTTTCACTTACTGTAAGACAAACTGTTGGGACCTGTCTCGTTATTAAAGGTGATGTGGTGAGATCCAGAGCGGCAGTTAGAGTATCATCTCCTTCCGTCAATAGGGAAAAGGTGGGGGTAGATTTTGGGATAGGATGGGAGCCGATGCCCGGGAAGACCTTACTCACCCAACTGATCAGGTGACGCCGTCAAACCGCGATGCCAGACAATTAACTCTGAGTGAATCCGGCTATTTTAATCGCTTACATCATTGAAAAATTAGAGTAAATGGATATTTCACAATGCTCTTAATCTCCTCTCGGAATCTCCTCTGGGTCAACGCATAAATGCAGGTGTTTGTACAGGAGCTGGAATACATCAACAGAAGGGTGATACTAATCGCCAATTAAAGTGAGTTTGGACCTTGGAAAGATATCGACTCCGTCAGCTCGAAACAGATGTCAAGTATCACAACTGGCGTCCACAACACAATAAAGCTCCCCGAGATAGCGAAGAGCAGAATGATGGATGTTCTTCGGTTCTTCATCTCGGGATCACTGCTGCTCTCCCCAGTGCTGCGGCTCTTCAGGGCTCTGCGAGATCTACTGGCCACTAAGATGTGCCTGGCAGTGAGACAATTCAACAACAAGAGCAAAGGAAATGGCAATAATGGGACTGAGAGATTGGCGATCCATTTGTAAGCTATCCACGCCGGGGAAGAACCATATCCCGTTACTGTACGGCAGCCCCACCCTATATCCTCAACAATATAGTAGGGCTCATAACGGAAATAAACTGGAATGTTTATCAAAAAGCTGAGCACACCCACGATCGTTAGAACCACAGTGGCAGTCCTTTCGGTGCAATATTTTAATTTTAGTTTCTGACAACAAATGGCTATGAAGCGGTCAAAGGTGAACGACAGTGTGGACCAGACAGAGAGTTGGATGGAAGATACTTGTATAAAGACACAAAAACGACACACATTAGTGTAACTCAAGAATGAATGCAGGAAATGATATCTAAAGATGCTATCCACAGTTACATTGAAGAAACAGACCATTAGATCTGCTATTGCCATGGTTAACATATAACGAGTGATTCCTTTGGCGAGACCGCACTTTCCCCGGGACAGGATGACAACTGACATCAGGTTCGCTGTAAGAAATATATAAACAAGGAAATTAGCAAAGAAATAGATCAACGATGTGAAATGACACCTCATAATCGAGTGGTTGGGATTAGCCAGACCGGGGAGACTTGTTACGTGGTACAATCAGAGTAGCCGTTCCCGCTCAGCCTCACTGGGTGCGGGACTGAGTCAAGTACAACGGGAAGAAGCCAAATTCCCTGCCTGCTGACTGAGCTGATGACAGTGGAGTAAATCCGCGCTACATCCGAACAGGTGGAGTTTCACCCTCTCCTTGCCATACTTGATTCACTCCAACAGCTTTTAGAAATGTTCTTTTGGGAGGAGCATGATTGGTGAGAATGCTTTCCCTCCTGCCAATGTCTTGAACAACTTTCAGTTAAATAGGCTCTGGTTTAGTTCAAATTCTGACACGGTGACAATGAACGAAATCAGGAAAATTCGGTGACTGATGGAGTCAAAAACAAATAATCTTGTACAGGCGCAATATATCTGTCAGCATCTGGAACAGAAGAAACAGGTTAATCCGCAGATTAAAGTTAATAAGGAAAAGTGATATATTTCCACTGAATAAAATGTCAGCAGAAACTGGACAAACATGCGACACAGATAATGAGAAAACAGCAGGTAGCAAAAAATAACATTGCATTGAATGAATGACCTTCCAGAATGAATCATTGCTCGCTGTGACTCACCAGGAATGCCGATGGTTGCGAGAATCGCATAACAAATCACCGTGCCGTCTACATCGTCTGGTCGTTCCATCTTATACAAAAAGGAACGAAGATTCTTGCGAGCGAGGCTCCGGCTGATACACTGAGGCAATGCATTGAATGCAGCTCTGATTTATATATGGTCCCATTCTCCAGTGAGACACTGAAGTTACATTATCGCTGTCATTGGGGACAGGCTACCCAACAAACACTATTAACACAGTTATTTCCAAATCAGTGAGCAAAGTCAGCTCCGCGGACAGTAATTGGGGATTGCGAATAACCTGGTTGTACTGTGCACTTTCAGGCTCAATATTCCGCCAGCTCTGGAACGATTGCCCTTCGCGGCATCTTGATTTCATTAGCGTGTTCTTGGCAATTAGATGCTTAAAATAGTCCGCAAATCTAATGTCCTTATCACCAAGTCGCTGGATTTCTAATAGCCCCAATGTTAACCCTCCCGGCGGTTACGGGTTGGTTTCAAATCGGAATTTTGTTTTACACTCGGCCCGCTTTTAGCCTGTTGTCTTCAATGGAGATTAAAATGAGACAAGGTATTAACCGGCATCAGACAGGAAAATACATCCTTCCCATCGAATTACACAGATAGACACTGGCAAAGCGAAAGAGATTTAAGTGTCACTGAGTAAAGTGAGTCATACAGAGAGCCATCAGTAGAGAGAGGTGTCGAATCGTGTTACTGAGCACAGTCATAGATTCACAGAAGTTTACGGCACAGAAGTAGGCCATTCGGCCCAATGGCTCTGCGCCGGCCGAAAAAGATCAGTCCAGCCTAATCCCACTTTCCAGCTCTTGGTCCGTAGCCTTGTAAGTTACTGCACTTCAAGTGAATATCCAAGTACTTTTTAAATGTGATGAGGGTTTCTGCCTCAAAGACACTTTCAGTCAGTTATCTTCCAGATACCCAACACCCGCTTGGTGAAAAAAGTTCTCCTCAACACCCCTCTAATCCTTCTACCAATTACTTTAAATCTCTATCCCCTAGTTATTGACCTCTCTGCTAGGGGAAGTATCTCCTTACTATCCACTCAATCTAGGCCTCTCATAATTTGATGCACCTCAATCTATTCTCCCACCAGTCTCCTCTGTTCCAAAGAAAACAACCCCAGCCTATCCAATCTATCCTCAAAGGTACATTTCTCCAGTCTTGGCAACACCCTTGCAAATCTCATCTTTACACTCTCTAGTGCAATCATATATTTCCTGTAATGTGGTGACCAGAACTGTAAGCAGTACTCTAGCTGTGGCCTAACTAGTGTTTTATACAATTCAAACATAATCTCCCTGCTCTTATATTCTATGCCTCAGCTAATGAAGGAAAGTATCCTGTATACCTTCTTAATCACTTTATCTACCTGTCCTACAACCTTCAGGGATGTGGACACGCACTCCAATGTCCTTCTGTTCCTCTGCACTTCTCAGTATCCTACCATTAATTGTGTATTTGCTTGCCTTGTTAGCCCTCCCCAAATGCATTACCTCACACTTCTCCGGAGTGAATTCCAATTGCCACTTTTCAGCCCACTTGAGCAGTCCATTGATATCTTCCTGCAGTCTACAACTTTCTTCCGAACTATCAAACACATGGCCAATTTTTGTATCATTTGCAAACTTCTTAATCATGCCCCCTACATTGAAGTCTAAATCATTGACATATACCACAAAAAGCAAGGGAGCTACTACTGAGTCCTGTGGAGCCACACTGGAAACAGCTTTCCAGTCACAAAAACATCTGTCGAACATTACACTTTGCTTTAGCCACTGAGCCAATTTTAAATCCAACTTGTCACTATCCCTTGGATCCCATGGGCTTTTACTTTTCTGACCAGTCTGCCATATCGGACCTTGTCAAAAGCCTTGCTAAAATCCATGTAGACGACTTCAAATGCGTAACCCTCATCAACCCTCCTTGTTACATCCTCAAAAAATTCAATCAAGTTAGTCAGATACGACATAAAAACAGAAAACGCTGCAAAAACTCAGCAGACCAGGCAGCATCCGTGGGACATTCTGTGGGATTAGAATAGACAGGGCTTGATGGCCGGTGCGTACACGATGGGCTGAAGGGCATCTTTCTGTGCTGTATAACTCTATGGGGTAGAAATTAGGTCGCGCCCCATTTGGGGCGCAAATATCGTCCGGACGCAAATATTAGCGCCTGGCGCTAATTATCGGCACTGACGGGAAACTTCACTTTTACCGCCCCGGGAGGTGAGTGGAGCGCTAAAGCAGGCGCTGCACACCTCTCTTAAGGCGCAAAGGCCGAGCAGTGAGACGCTAACTCGGAGCGCTGGCGAAGCTCATGTAATGTCAGTCAGCAATGGAACACACACACAATGGCACGGGCCAGTTCTTAAAGGGGATGGTTAATCTTGCTTTCCATCCACATCCTGTTCATTGCTACCTTGAATCTCGGCCTGGAGAGACTTGCACATCAAATGTGCTGGAAAGAACAATGGAGAGCACCAGGCAAAGAGCTCAGAGTGCAGCTCCCACAGTCTCTGCTAAATCGATACAAGGAATGGCAAATCTAAATGAACCTGCAAAGTGCTGCTCAGTACCCAAAACTCCTTCACACAACGTTGAATCTCTCCAGAAGTCTCTCCCTCTCTCTCTCAGAATGCGTAGTTCAAAAATGCCACCAACAATAAAAGACAGGAAGAGGACCCCTTTAAATAGCGCACCCCCCAGCCCCACAGCGATTGATAGCGTTCCAGTCTTCTGGTCGTTGGAAGCGCCAGGCGGTAAGGCAGGGGGCGCCACTCAATTTCCGCTACGGGGCGCCCCGAGGGCGTTGCACCATGGAATGACGTCACAATCTGCGCGCGCATGTGATCGCAGCGGTAAGTTTTAGCGCCGCCGCACAATCTCAAGTTAAGTTCTCGAGCGGCGCAAACATCGCTGCGCCCGGGCTTTGCGCCCCATTAGCGCCCTCTTAAGGCGCTAACGGGTGGCGCAACCAAGTGAATTTTTACCCCTATGTCTCTAATAACAATGACCGCCTATTTCCACCTCCGTAAAATCGCTCATCTCCGCCCTTGCCTCAGCTCATCTGCTGCTGAATCCCTCATCCATGCGTTTGTTACCTCTAGACTTGATTATTCGAATGCATTCCTGGCTGGCCTCCCACGTTCTACCCTATGTATTCTTGAGGTCATCCAAAACTTTGCTGCCCGTTTCCTAACTCTCACCAAGTACCTTTCACCCATTACCCCTGTGCTCGCTGAATTACTTTAGCTGCTGGTTAAGCAACACCTCGATTAAAAAATTCTCATCCCTGAGTATCTGGAGACATGAGTTCAAATCCCACCATCTCAGCTGGGGAATTAAAATTCATTTAATTAAATAAATCTGGAGTCAAAAGCTTGTATCAATAGTGGTAAATATGAACTACCGGATTGTTGTAAAAATGCATCTGGTTCACTAATGTCCTTTAGGGAAGGAAATCTAGCGTCCTTACCCGGTCTGGCCTATATGTGACTCCAGACCCACACCTTCTCAAGGGCAGATAGGGATGGGCAATAAATGGTGGCTTTGCCAGTGACGCCCATGAATAAATTTTTAAAAATCCCTCCACGGCCACGCCCCTCCCTATCTCTATAATCTCCTCCAGCTCCACAACCTCATGAGATATCTGCGCTCATCTAATTCTGCCCTCTTGAGCATCTCTGATTATAATCGCTCAACCATTGGTGGCTTTGCCTTCACCTGCCTCGGACCGAAGCTCTGAAATTCCCTCCTAAACATGTATGCCTCTTTGCCTCACTTGAAGAAGCTCCTTAACAACTACCTCTTTGACCAAGCTTTTGGTCACCTGCCCTAATTTCTCCTAAGGTGGCGCGTTGTCAATTTTTTTTGTCTGATAACGCTCCTGTGAAATTCCTTGGGACGTTTTACTACGTTAAATGTGCTATATAAATACAAGATGTTGTTGTTGTTCTTTATCCAATAGTGACTATCGGACAAGCAGTAAGAAATATCATAGACAGTGAAGGGTCGAGAGAGGTGATGGTGAGTTAGAGCTTGGTGTCATCAGCGCATATGTCGAATCTGCAATTGTGTTTTTGGGTAATGACGACAAGTGTCTGCATGTAGAGGAGAATTAGGAGAGATGAAGGACAGATCTTTGAGGGATGCCAGAAGGAACAGTGTGGGAGAAGGGAAGCCACTGCAGGAGATTCTCTGGCTATGACTGAGTTGACAAGTATGGAACAAGGCGAGGGCAGTCCCACTCTGCTGGAAAACGGAGGATTGCGTTGGAGGAGGATGGTGTTGTCAACAAATGTCAAAGGCTGCCGACAGGTCAGGGAGGATGAGCAGGGATAGGGCATCACGGTCACAGTCACACAGGATGTCATTTGTTACTTTGATGAGGGTCACTACGGTGCTGTCGCAGGGCATTAATCTGACTGGAGAGGTTCAAACATGGAGTTGCAGGAGAAATGGTCAGGATTTGGGAGCTGACATTAACTCCTTGCACCTTGGAGAGCAAATGGAGGTTGGAGAAGCGGCTGCAGTGTGCTAGGACAGAGGGGTGAATGGAGGATATTTCAACTAACTAAAGCCCAGGGACATATCCACCGCAACTACAGAATGCACAATATTACAAGGGAAAATGTGAATTGTTGGAAATCTCGGGATTAAAGGGATAATGTTGGAGATAGAGGAAAGCAACTGATGTGTTTGTGTTGGTGTTGAATGTCTCGGGTCCTCTAAATGGGACAGATGAGAGTTTGAAAGTCAGCATTAGGGAAGAAGGCATTGGCTTATGATATGATCTGGTTGAGTCTGAACAAATAGTTAGGCAGAGGATGATATGGGGGATTAAGATACATTTTTCACGAGAGTTAATTAGGATGGATGTATTCTCACTGTTCAATTGGACAAATTTGAAGCCCAACTGTCACTTGATATCAGCTTGGCAGTCCAACAAACAGAGGTGCTTTGACAATCAATTGGACGGTCGTAGAATGGAGGTGAGTGGTGTCAACAAGCACACAGCAACCGAACCTATGTAATCAGCTAATATCAATTGAATTATTCCACCTGGAATGAAGTTAGGTTAACAGATTCATGGGGAGTAGACTGCAACTTCTGAAGGAGTGCGGAATGGACGGTAATGGATCCGCAGTCCATTGTAGTCCGCGCCAGAATTTCATTTCAATCGAAATCAATGGCAAGGCAAATTGAGGGGGTGGCGTGTAGCTGGGTTGAGTGTCTGTATAAGTGCGGCCAACGCTCTTCGTCCATTTTCGCACCAGCCTAAGTTGAATTTCCCCCGTAATATTTCCCAGTGACAATTGCCTCCCTCAGAATAATTGTCAGTGCCTTGGAAACATCTCCCCTTTGGGTTGCTGTCCAACTTGCCACTTGCCTGTAAAGCTGGCGTTATAGGTCAGAGTCTAGAGGTTATGGTGAAACTGATAATAACCTGAAGATAAGGAAAAGAAGAGACGAGGGCAAAGGGACAGCAAGTGTTGCAGATGGAAACAGAATATTGTACAGGGACATTGACAGATTAACTGTGCGGGCAAAACTATGTCAAATGTAGTTCAATGTTGACAAGAGATTTGTGATTCCACGAACACAAATCATTCAAAGCTAGTACTTAGGAATAAAAAAAGGAATCAAAATGCTAATGGCATGTGGGTCGTTATCTCAAAGGGCTGGTTTACAAAGGGGAGTAAGTAATGCTTCAGTTGTATCGAGCTTTGGTCAGACCCCGTCTGGAGAGGGTACAACCAGAATGATAGAGGGGTTAGAGGGTTAAATGATGAGGGCGGATGGCATTAAATTGGCTTGCTTTCCCTTAATTGTAGAAAATTGGCGGGTGAGCTTATCGAGGTTTTTAAACCGTTGGAAGAATTTGATAGGGTAGATACGGATTATCTATTTCCTCTGGTTGGGGAAAGAATAACAATGGGTCATTGTCTTTAAGTTAGTGGTAGACCATTCAGGAGCGAAATCCGGAAGCTCTTTTGAAAACAAATGGTTGTAGCAATCTGGAACTCTCTTGCCCCATAGGCTGACGAACAATTGGACGTGTCAAGACTGAGATAGATCGATTTTTGTTTGGCAGCGGAATCAAGGGGTATGGAGCAAAGTCGGGTAAATGGAATTGAGAAACAGATCAGACATGAATAATAAAGCAGGCTTGAGGGGCTGAATGGCCCACTGCTGTTCATATGTACCTATGTTCCTCTCTTCCTCCGAAGAGATAAAATAAGCCAAGCTCAGATAATAGTATAGGAATTAATAATATACCTGATATAAATAAAACAATTGTCCTGAAAAATAAGTCAAAGTGTGATAACTTCACAACTGTTAGAAAAACCTGAATTGCGCTGTTGGGCAGGGTGGGAATGGTTAACAGTAAGATACCCGAGTGGTGTATACCTATGTCCTTAGGATTATGTTTAATCTCCTTTGTTTGAGGCTTTTAATTCCTTTTTTACTTCTAAATGGCCCGCGCATTGGTATTGTAGCAAGAAACAATGAGGTAGATATAATTGTTCATTCGCAGGATTATTTGCGTTTAAAGTGTCAGGGTACAATTTAGCTAACTGTGCTATTCAGCTTCTGCTGAAAATGCAGGATGTCTGATTCGTGCCTGTTGACTTCTTGTTGTTGCCACATTTCGAAGCGAGAGAGCCAAGATAGTCTTGAGGTAGGAAGTGAGGCAATAGGCCAGGATGGTAAACACACTGGGACCTGATAAATCTGCTACATCTCTAACTTGTTCCAGTTCTGACGAAAGGTGATCGACTATCCCGCCACACCACAATATTCCACCCCCAACTCAAAGGGATATAATAAGGGAAAAAATGTCTGGAGAGAAAAGCAAAGAAGGTTAAGCAGAGAAAAGCAAAAGAAAAATGAAGAGAAGAGAGAGCCATTCTGCAGAAGAGACAGAGAGAATCAGCAACAGGAAGACATCGGAGAGAGTGCCAATATTCTTTAACTTACTGTGTTCAATTGCACGGGAGGTTGACTGCTGGTTGATAATAATTGAATGTGGCCAAGAATTCTGAGTGGAAAATAAGGTTTGTTCTTCCTGTTCCGTAGTGACTACGTTTACACCATCTCTGCTTCCAATGATAAAACGGAGCAATGACAAGTGAGTAGATCTGAAGTGAAGAGCAATGATTGATCAGTGATGACTCAGACTGGAAGTAGTGGGTGATCCAGTACTGTAGCCCGCTGGACGGGCAGCAGATTGAAGCATATAGCTGCTAGCCTGTGATTCTCCACTTGGTGGCGTACCTGTGAGTCTGGTGTCAGCAACACACGCACCTCACAGGTGGCAGAAATGCACGTCCTCCAAAGAGTGTAAGAATATAGATAAGTTGTTGCATTGTTTTTAATAAGGGACAAAGGCAGAACAGCTAATGTAGGAATTATGGTTAAACTATATGAGTAGATCAGAAATAAAAACTGAAAATGCTGGAAATACTCAGCAGGTCAGGCAGCATCTGTGGAGAGAGAAACAGAGTTAACGTTTCAGGTCAGTGACCTTTCATCAGTTTATCGACCTGAAACGTTAACTCTGTTTCTCTCTCTCTCCACAGATGCTGCCTGACCTGCTGAGTATTTCCAGAATTTTTTTGGTTTTTTAATTTCAGATTTCCAGCATTTGCAGAATTTTGCTTTTGTATAAGTAGATCAGAATTGGTTTAAACTCTGTGCTTGTAGCTCCTATCTTTGATCACAATGCCACTACTGAGAAAAGTTCAAGTTCAGGAAGAGCAAAGATCTTTAGGGAAGGTTGTTGAGTTCACATTGTAACAGGGAGATGACATTAGGACACGGAGAAATCAGTGGAACGAGAACTAACATTAAACCCAGCAAGAATGAGATATTATGCTGCTTGACATTCGATAGCGCTTTTCACGACCTCAGGTGGTCCCAGAGTGCTTTTCAGCCAATGAAGTACTTTTGAAGTGTAGTCACTGTTGTGATGACGAGGGTGCTTGTTTGCTGAAATTGTACCAGAGAGGGTGACAAAGCAAAGCTCAGTTAGGAATTTTGGCTTCCTTCAAGAAAGAGGTACCGTGAACAGCCTGGACATTGCTCGCGATTCCTGGGGATTGCTTTACACGTGAGGTTTCTAGACATAGGATTGGCGTGTCATCTTAAGGTGAATGATTTGAAACAATACTAAAAGTATTTAATTGTCAGAGATATTACTGTCTCTACTGCCCACGGTTCTGTTATTAAAAGGCTAAAGGTTTCCCAACAACCAGAGTGTCTGAGCTAAATCAGTAAAAGCTTTTGCTCCTGACTGATAACTTTTCAGAAATTGTTAAACTAGGCAAATCTGTGTTAGGTTCTGAGGGTACTCGCTATCCTTCACCTCAAAGCAGGATCAAGGACCAGGAAATAGCCAGACATCCAATCAATAATCTTTACTAATTAACACGCTAATACAGCCCATCACATGCAGTGCCTTTGAGCTCGACGTCAAAGACTCACAGACATGCAACTCATCAAGGCTGGAGAGCTGGCTTCTCTCCACCAGTCACAATAGTTTCAGGTCAGATTGCCAGGACTGGTGAATTTTAGCTGTGAGGAAATATTGGATAGGCAGGGGTTGTTTTCTTTGGAACAGAGGAGGCTGAGGGGAGACTTGTTGAGGAGCATAAAATCAAGAAGGGCCTAGATGGAGTGGATAGGAAGGACCTAATTCCCCCAGCAGAGAGATCAATATCCAGAGGGCATAGATTTAATGTAATGAGTATAAGGATTAGAGTCGGAGTTGAGGAGAACATATTTCACCCAGCGGGTGGTGGGGGTCTGGAACACATTTCCTGAAAGGTGGGTTCAGGCAGAAATGCTCATCACATTAAAAAAGTACTTGGTTATTCATTGAAGTGCCTTAACCTGCAAGGGTACGGACCAAGAGCTGGAAAGTGCGATTAGGCTGGATGGCTCTTTTTCGGCTGGTTACACACACGATGGGACAAATGGACTCCTTCTGTGCCATAAATTTCTATGATTCTATGATTCTATATACAGATCCTAAAGTACAACAGTTCAGCCTCGACTAATGTGGTTAAATACTGGGCCCAATACATCAGTATGTTCTGTGTATCTGCTGTTGAGTGGTAAGCTCGTATAGTGGTTAGGTTAGCTGCTGTCAATTGTTGGGCATTTTTGAGATGGGACTATCTCTGGTCTTTTAGATAATCAGGATCGACTGCAAACCAACATGGTGGAAATTTTGTGTTTAATCAGAATTTAAGACGGAATATAACACACTAGTTGTACAGCAAATACATACAATCATGACAAGCAGCTGGTACCGTTCCTGATCGGACAGACGGTTGCCGTGCACAAACAGTTCTCTGGCTTATGGCCTCTCTTCCTCTTATCCCTAAACTCCCAGAAGAGTGTTAGACCAGCCCCACTCTTGTATGGCTCGCCCCTCCACCGTCTGTGCTAAGGGATTTTCGGGACTTGCTTTTATACCCTTTTGAGCGTTGGGCCTGATGTATAATATGGATTGGACTGCTTAACCTGAAAGGGTTCTTCTTAAACCAAGGTGCCCAATGGCACGTCGAGTTCTTTGTCTTAACTTTCAGATGAAAGCCCTCCCCTCAGTGGTCTCATGCTCTTCCTTCACATGTCTTTCATGTTTATACAATCTGAAGGCCCTTCCATCTGATTTCTTCCTATCTCTCCCGTTCTTATACTCCCTAGTTTGGAGTCGGACATGCCATTCTCGGCCTTTAGATGTTCGTAGCTGCGTGTTATCAGTTATTTATGTTCATGCAGCTTTAGCTATGCAAAACTTACTCTGTCATTCCATTATCAGACTATTGTACCCTGGAATGAATCATTAATTTCTCAAAGATATCTTCTATTCTATTCTCACACACTGGTTAACTTATGCATTTTAATGCAGCTCTGTTAAACAAAGTCAAAATCCTTACTTAGTTTTATAATATGGTTATTAGCAGTAGTGGAAGAAATGTAGGCGTTGAGCCTTAGTTGGTCAAATAAAAGATACATCAAACAAAGTCGAAATCCAAACTTGAAAACAGCAGACAACTAGTTTCGAAACAAGATGGGGGGAAAAATTCGGTATCGACCACTTTCTGGCGCTAAATTTAGCGCCCGGCAGTAATTAGCGTTGGCCACCGTGAAATCGGGTTTTAGCGCCCCAAGAAATAAGTGGGGCGCTAAATCAAGCACTCCACTTCCTTCTTAGGGCACTAACGTCAGAGAGCGGAGAGGAAATTCCAGCAGTGCTGCACACTGGGCCATGCAGCGCTGCCATGTTCAAAGGTTCCATCTCTCCATTAAAGGGAAGGGCCATCGCTGCAGGCTCTGCAATAGAAAAAGTACCTCCCTGGAACAACAAGGCAGCTGCGATCCCGCGATAAAAGGCAGAACCGGAAATGTAAGTTATTTTTTCACTTACCTCGGCCACCTCGCCTTTAATCATCGCCCTCAGAAGCGGCCGCCCGCCCACTGCAGGCCGCCTGCATCTGTTGGTTTTTTTTAATCGGCGCTGTTGCAGGAGGTGAAAGTCAATTTCGGCTCCAGGGCGCGACTGGGACGATGCGCATGGCGATGATCTCATGATTACCGGTTGAAGGAGATCGGCGTGCAACACCAAAGCACCATCTTAAAACTCTCGCCGAATATCGCGGGAGTCGATATCAGCACCCCGCCCGGTCACAAAGCCATTTGCGCCCCATTAGCGCTTCCCAGGGGTGCTAACGGTAGGCGCAAATGCACCCAATTTCACCCCCTTTCTATATATAACCGTCACAGTCTGGAATGCTATAACATCCGCAGAGAATCAAAACACAATTCTTCTAAAACTAGTCTGAAGAGACTTATTGTCTCAAGTTCTAATACAGTCATGTAAACACAGTCTTATTCGCGTCAGAATTTCATTCGCATAATCCCCTATAATTTGGATAGTCTAATTTCTAACAGCATGCTCATGAATATCTTTCAGCATCATTATTACACTCTGGACATCCTCAGACATGAGCGTTCATTACCAGCTTCTTCACACTTGAAACATTAATTTCCTCAATATTTTACAAAAGGGATTTTATCGTCAGCCACACTCCCCAACCTTCGTACAGACACACTGGCGTAATTAAATTCCACCTTCGCAATCACCTCCGCTTGGCTGCAGCTGGGTGTCTGTTACCGAGCTGTGCTTTAAAATAACTGGACCCCTGCAAATATTCCGCATTAATATCTACACAATGCCAACTAGCTTATTTATATAATAATTTCTATGTTTATATCCTTACGCCCGGCTCACCTAGAAAACAATCAATTGCCAACAACAGAGTAGCAATGCAGGAGGACTGGCAGGAATCCCCTTCCTTAACATCTCCCGAAGCCAGACAAATGGGCCGAGAAGCAGAGGACACAGATTTAAGGTGATTAGCAGAAGAACCGAAGGCGACATGAGGAAAAGCTTTTTTACGCAGCGAGTGGTTAGGATGTGGAATGCACTGTCTGAAAGGGTGGTGGAGGCAGATTCAATCGTGACTTTCAAAAGGGAATTGGATAAGTAGCTGAAAAAAATGCAGGGCTATGGGTAAAGGGCGGGGGTGTGGGACTAGCTGAAGTGCTCTTGCAGAGAGCCGGCACAGGCTCGACGGACCAAAATTCAACATCGGTGGTTTTGGAAAACAAGAGATAGCGCAGGGACAATTTTAACCTAACTTGCCCGTCGGGAAACTGAGGCGGTTTCTCTATTTCTATCTGCCTGGTGTTGTCACATATTGCGACAAAACGTATCTCACCGAGATCATAGGGAATATTCACCCTGTCCCTGTCGCTTATAGACAAACTCCACTGGAAATCTTCACCTTCTTCACAGAAACTGTCAACAATGGAAGTTAGGGCTAATGCTAACTTTTTTCAATGGCCAAACACAGGCGATATCGGCTCGGCAACCTGTGAGACATACGATCGATTTTCCTCTCTATCGACTTGAATGGAAAGGTAAATGGGATTGGGGTTGTACCAAGGCCAGCGGCACAACATCGCCAGTTACATGCCGAATGTGAAAACTGCCACCAGGACCCCGGAGTAAAAAGGGCCCAATTTATATGATCCATTACATTCCCGGAATCGACCCCATTGTGTTTCAGTCTCAAAAATCAACAATGGTGCAAACTTGTAAAGTTTCACTTACTGTAAGATAAACTGGTAGGACGTGTCTCGTTATTAAAGGTGATGTGGTGAGATTCACAGCTGCAGTTAGAGTATCATCTCCTTCCGTTAATAGGGAAAAGCTGGGGGTAGATTCTGGGATAGGATGGGAGCCGATGTCCGGGAAGAAGTGCCTCACTGAACTGATCAGGTGGCATCGTCGAACCGAGATACCAAACAATTAATTATGAGTCAATCCGGCTATTTTATTCACTTACATAATTGAACAATGAGAGTAAATGGATATTTCACAATGTTCTAAATCTCCTCTCGGAATCTCCTCTGGGTCAACGCATAAATGTAGGTGTTTGTACAGGAGATGGAATACATCAACAGAAGGGTGATTCTAATCGCCAAATAAAGTGAGTTTGGACCTTGGAAAAGAGTCGACTGCGTGATGTCGACACAGATGTGAAGTATCACAGCTGGTGTCCACAAGGCAACAAAACCCCCCAAGATAGTGAAGAGCAGAATGATGGATGTTCTTCGTTTCTTCATCTCGGGATCACTGCTGCTCTCCCCAGTGCTGCGGCTCTTCAGGGCTCTGCGAGATCTACTGGCCACTAAGATGTGCCTGGCAGTGAGACAATTCAACAGCAAAAGCAAAGGAAATGGCAATAATGGGACTGAGAGCTTGGCCATCCATTTGTAAGCTAACCATGCCGGGGAAGAACCATATCCCGTTACTGTACGGCAGCCCCACCGTATATCCCCAACAATATAGTAGGGCTCATAACGGAAATAAACTGGAATGTTTATCAAAAAGCTGAGCACACCCACGATCGTTAGAACCACAGTGGCACTTCTTTCGGTGCAATATATTAATTTTAGTTTCAGACAACAAATTGTTATGAAGCGCTCAAAGGTGAATGACAGTGTGGACCAGACAGAGATTTGGATGCTAGATACCTGAAAAAGGCACTAAAACTACACACACTAGTGTAGCTCAAGAATGAATGCAGGAAATGATATCTAAAGATGCTTTCCACAGTTACATTAAAGAGACAGACCATTAGATCTGCTATTGCCATGGTTACCATATAACGAGTGATACCTTTGGCGAGACCGCACTTTCCCCAGGACAGGATGACAACTGACATCAGGTTCGCTGCAAGAAATGCAAAACAAGGAAATTAGCAAAGAAATAGGACAGCGATGTGAAATGAAACCTCGTAACCGAGTGGTTGGGAATAGCCAGACCGGGGAGACTTGTTACGTGGTACAATCAGAGTTGCCGGTCCCTCCCAGCCTCACTGGGTACGGGACTGAGTCAAGTACAACGGGAAGATGCCAAGTGCCCTGCCTGCTGACTGAGCTGTTGACAGTCGAGTAAATCCGCGCTACATCCGAACAGGTGCAGGTTCACCCTGTCCTTGCCATACTTGATTCACATCAACAGCTTTTAGAAATGTTCTTTTGGGAGGAGCATGATTGGTGAAAATGCTTTCCCTCCTGTCAATGTCTTGAACAACCTTCAGTTTAAAAGGGTCTGGTTCAGTTCAAATTCTGACACGGTGACAATGAACGAAATCAGGAAAATTCGGTGATAGATTGAGTCAGAAACAGTTAATCTTGTACAGGCGCAACAGGTCTTCAACATCTGGAGCAGAGGAAGCATGTTAACCCGCAGATTAAAGTTTATCAGGAAAAGTGAGATATTTCTACTGATTAAACTGTCAGAAGAAACTGGACGAACGTGGGACACAGATAATGAGAAAACAGCAGGTAGCAAAAAATAACATTGGATTGAATGAATGACATTCCAGAATGAATCATTGTTCGCTGTGACTCACCAGGAATGCCGATGATTGCGAGAATCGGATAACAAATCACCGTGCCGTCTACAGCGTCTGTTCGTCCCATCTTATACAAAAATGAACAAAAGATTCTTGCGAGCGAGGCTCCGGCTGGTACACTGAGGCAATGCATTGAATGCAATTCTGATTTATATATGATCCCATTCTCCATTGAGATACTGAAGTTACATTATAGCTGTCATTGGGGACAGGCAATGCAACAAACACTTTTAAAACAGTTCTTTCCAAATCAGTGAGCAAAGTCAGCTCCGCGGACACTAATTGGGGATTGCGACTAACCTGGGTGTACTGCGCACTTTCATGCTCACTATTCCCCCAACTCTGGGACTATTGCACCTCGCGGCGTCTTGATCTCATTAGCGTGCAATTGGTAATTAGTTGCTTAATATAGTCCTTCGTTCCTAATGCCCTTTTCACCAACTCCCTGTATTTCTACGATAGCAAAATACTGCAGATGCTGGAAATCCGAAATAACAACAGAAAACGCTGGAAAAACTCAGCAGGCCAGGCAGCATCCGTGGAGAGAGAAAGAGAGTTGACGTTTCAGGTCGATGACCTTTCATCAGAACTGGGAAGAGCTGGAAATCAAATAGATTTAAGGCCAGGGTATAGCTGGGAAAAGGGGGAGGGGATAAAGGAACAAAGGAGGAGATGAAGAGACATTAAGAGACATTAAGAGATATGCAAGGCTAGAGGTGGTGTTAATGTGACAGATTAAGGCTGAATGAAGTGTGAAATCTACTGGCAGAATGAAGGACAGCTGCCAGCTTCTAGGAGGAAAAAAAAGGTGGGGGGGGACAAATAAAAGGGTGGATAAAATAAAATATAAATGTGATTGGAGCTGAGGTTATGATCTAAAATTGTTGAACTCGATATTGAGTCCAGAGGGCTGTAGCGTGCCTAAACGAAAGATGAGGTGCTGTTCCTCGAGCTTACGCTGAGCTTCCGTGGAACAGTGTATTAGGCCGAGGACGGTGAGGTCAGAGTGGGAGTGAAGCGGTGAATTAAAGTGACAGGCCACCGGGAGCTCGGGGTCCCCCTTACGGACTGAACGGAGGTGTTCCGCAAAGCGGTCACCCAATCTGCGTTTGGTCTCCCCAATGTAGAGGAGTCCACATCGTGAGCAGCGAATACAGTATACTAAATTGCAGGAAGTACAAGTAAATCGCTGTTTCACCTGGAAGGGGTGTTTGGGGCCCTGGACAGTGGGAAGAGGGGAGGTATAAGGGCATGTGTTGCATCTCCTGCGCGTGCACGGGAAGGTGCCGGGCGAAGGGGAAGGGGTGCTGGGGGTGGTAGAGGAGTGGACTAGGGTGTCGCGGAGGGAGCGGTCCCTGCGGAATGCTGAAAGGGGAGGTGAGGGGAAGATGTGTTTGGTGGTGGGATCACGCTGGAGGTGGCGGAAATGGCGGAGGATGATCCGTTGAATGTGGAGGCTGGTGGGGTGAAAGGTGAGGACAAGGGGAACCCTATCGTGGTTCCGGGAGGGAGGGGCAGGGGTGAGGGCAGATGTGCGGGAGATAGAACGGACACGGTCGAGGGCCGTGTCGACCACGGTAGAGGGGAATCCTCGGTTGAGGAAAAAGGAAGACATGTCGGAAGCACTGGTATGGAAGGTGGCATCATCAGAGCAGATGCGGCGGAGACGGAGAAACTGGGAGAATGGAATAGAGTCCTTACAGGAGGCGGGGTGGGAGGAAGTGTAGTCCAGGTAGCTGTGGGAGTCGGTGGGCTTGTAGTGAATGTTAGTCAATAACCTATCCCCAGAGATGGAGATGGAGAAGTCGAGGAAGGGAAGAGAAGAGTCGGAGATGGACCATGTGAAGGTGAGGGAAGGGTGGAAATTGGAAGCATAGTGAATGAAATGTTCTAGTTCAGGGCGAGAGCAGGAGACGGCACCGATACAGTCATCAATGTACCGGAAAAAGAGGTGAGGGAGGGGACCCGAGTAGGACTGGAACAAAGAGTGTTCCACATATCCCACGAAAAGGCAGGCATAGCTAGGACCCATGCGGGTACCCATAGCAACACCTTTAATTTGGAGGAAATGGGTAGAGTCAAAGGAGAAGTTGTTCAATGTGAGAACAAGTTCAGCCAGGCGGAGGAGGGTGGTGGTGGATGGGGACTGGTTGGGCCTCTGTTCAAGGAAGAAGCGGAGCGCCCTCAGGCCATCCTGGTGGGGAATGGAGGTGTAGAGGGATTGCACGTCCATAGTGAAGAGGAGACGGTTGGGGCCGGGAAACTGGAAACTGTTAAAATGGCGGAGGGCATCGGAAGAGTCGCGGATGTAGGTGGGAAGAGACTGGACAAGGGGAGAAAAAATAGAGTCGAGATAGGAAGAGATAAGTTCCGTGGGGCAAGAACAGGCTGAAACGATGGGTCTACCGGGGCAGTCCTGTTTGTGGATCTTGGGAAGGAGGTAGAAGCGGGCTGTGCGGGGTTGGGGAACTATGAGGTTGGCGGCCGTGGGGGGAAGATCTCCAGAGGAGATGAGGTCAGTGACAGTCTTGGACACGGTGGCTTGATGTTCGGTAGTGGGGTCATGGTCCAGGTGGAGGTAGGAGGAGGTGTCAGAGAGTTGGCGTTCAACTTCCGCTAGGTAGAGGTCGGTTCGCCAAACAACAACAGCGCCACCCTTGTCAGCAGGTTTAATGACAATGTCAGGGTTGGATCGGAGAGAATGGAGTGCTGCAAGTTCAGAGGGAGGTAGGTTGGAGTGAGTGAGGGGAGCAGAGAAATTGAGCTGGCCGATGTCACGGCGGCAGTTAGCAATGAAAAGATCAAGAGAGGGTAAGAGGCCAGAGGGAGGGGTCCAGGTGGAACGAGAATTCTGAAAGCGGGAGAAAGGGTCAGCCGTGCGGGGGGAAGACTCCTGGCCAGAGAAGTGGGCACGGAGACGGAGGCGGCGGAAAAAGAGCTCAGCATCGTGCCGAGCTCGAAATTCATTGAGATGGGGGCGTAAGGGGATGAAGCTCAGGCCTTTGCTGAGGACTGATCGTTCGGAGTCAGAGAGGGGAAGGTCAGAGGGGATAGTGAAAACGCGGCAGGGGGGTGAGATTGGGAGAAGGGGGGTCAGAGGAAAGTGAAGGGGAAGAAGGTTCCGGAGGGGCTTTAGTGTCCAAGAGTTGTTGAAGCTTGCGATCCTTGACATCGGAAAGGAAGAAGAAAAGTTTTTTGTTGAAG
>JASTWF010000454.1:0-30000 GCA_030390025.1 Squalus acanthias
CCGGGTATCTGCTGTCCTATATGTAAACCCCCCGAACCCTCGATTATTTATTCAGGGCTCTCACAGACCCTGGTGAGTGGGGTGAATATTATGCTCTTTAGGAAGGACATCAAAGCCTTGGAGAGGGTGCAGAGGAGATTTACCAGAATGGTCCCAGGGTTGAGGGGTTACGCGGAGAGACGAGAGAAGCTGGAGTTGTTCTCCTTGGAGCAGAGAAGGTTAAGGGGAGATTGAAGAGAGGCGTTCAAAATTACGAGGGTTTTTTTTTGACAGAGTAAATAAGGCGAAACTGTTTCCACTGGCAGGAGGGGCAGTAATTGGGAGAGTGAGTCATGGAGGCATAATGGGCACAGAAGGACCCCATTCGGCCCATCGAGTCCGTGCCGGTTCTCTGTAGAGTGAGCTAGTCAGACCCATTTCCCCCCGCTCTATCCCCGTAGCCCTGCAAGTTTATTTCCCTCAAGTGCCTATCCAGTCTCCCCTTGAAAACATTGAGTGTCTCCGCTTCCACCACTTCCGTCGGCAGCGAGTTCCAGGTCCTCACCACTCGCTGCGTAAAAAATGAGCGGGACGAATCCTGCAGCTCCTTCAAACGAGTGGCCTCTTCCTGTGCGAGGGCACAGGAAAAACAACAACTTAGAAACACAGAACATAGAAACGTGGAAAAATAGGAGGAGGAGTAGGCCAATCGGTCCTTCGCGCCTGCTCCGCCATTCAATGAGATCATGGCTGATCCTCTATCTGAATAACCATATACAAAATGTACATATACCATGTACAAAACGCTAGTTAGGCCACAGCTGGAATACTGTGTGCAGTTCTGGTCGCCACACTATGGGAGGGATGTGATTGCATTGGAGAGGGTGCAGAGGAGATTCACCAGGATGTTACCTGGGCTGGAGCGCTTCAGCTATGAAGAGAGACTGGACAGGCTGGGGTTGTTTTCCTTAGAGCAGAGAAGGCTGAGGGGGGGGACCTGATTGAGGTGTACAAAATTATGAGGGGCATAGATAGGGTAGATAGAAAGGAACTTTTTCCCTTAGTAAAGGGGTCAATAACCAGGGGGCCTAGTTTCAAGGTAAGGGGCAGGAGGGTTAGAGGGGATTTGAGGAAAAACTTTTTCACCCAGAGGGTGGTTGGAATCTGGAACTCACTGCCTGAAAGGGTGGTAGAGGCAGGAACCCTCACAACATTCAAGAAGCATTTAGATGAGGACTTGAAACGCCATAGCACACAAGGCTACGGACCAAATGCTGGAAAATGGGATTAGAATAGACAGGGCTTGATGGCCGGCGCGGACACGATGGGCCGAAGGGCCTCTTTCTGTGCTGTATAACTCTATGACTCTATTCTCGCTCTCTCCCCATACCCCTTGATGCCTTTTGTGTCTAGAAATCTATCTATCTCCTTCTTAAATATATTCAGTGACTTGGCCTCCACAGCCTTCTGTGGTAGAGAATTCCACAGGTTCACCACCCTCTGAGTGAAGAAATTCCTCCTCATCTCAGTCCTAAATGTCCAACCCCGTATCCTGAGACTGTGACCCCTCATTCTAGACGCCCCCCCCAGCCAGGGGAAACATTCTCCCTGCATCCAGTCTGTCTAGCCCTGTCAGAATTTTATACATTTCCATGAGATCCCCTCTCGTTCTTCTGAACTCTAGTGAATACAGGCCTAGTCGACCCAATCTCTCCTCATACGACAGTCCTGCCATCCCAGGAATCAGTCTGGTGAACCTTCGCTGCACTCCCTCTATGGCAAGTATATCCTTTCTTAGGTAACTTGTATTTATATAGCGCCTTTAACATAGAAACATAGAAAATAGGTACAGGAGTAGACCATTCGGTCCTTCGAGCCTGCACCGCCATTCAATGCGTTCATGGCTGAACATGCTACCTCAGTACCCCATTCCTGCTTTCTCGCCATACCCCTTGATCCCCTTAGTTGTGAGTGTTATATCTAACTCCCTTTTGAATATATTTAGCGAACTGGCCTCAACAACCTTCTGTGGAAGAGAATTCCATAGATTCACCACTCTCTGGGTGAAGAAGTTCCTCCTCAGCTCAGTCCTAAATGGCTTCCCCTTAATCCTTAGACTGTGACCCCTGGTTCTAGTTTTCCCTACCATTGGGAACATTCTGCCCGCATCTAATTTGTCTAAACCAGTCAGGATTTTAAATGTCTCTATAAGATCCCCCCTCATTCTTCTGAACTCCAGAGGATACAAGTTCAGTTGACCCAATCTTTCTTGATATGTCAGTCCGGCCATCCCAGGAATCAATCTAGTGAACCTTCGCTGCACTCCCTCAATAGCAAGAATGTCCTTCCTTAAGTTAGGAGACCAAAACTGCGCACAATACTCCAGGTGTGGCCTCACCAAGGCCCTGTACAACTGTAGCATCACCTCCCTACTCCTGTACTCAAATCCCCTTGCTATGAAGGCCATCATTCCGTTTGCTTTCTTGACTGCCTGCTGCACTTGCATTCCCACCTTCAGTGACTGATGTACCATGACGCCCAAGTCTCGTTGCACGTCCCCTTTCCCTAATCTGCCACCATTCAGGTAATAGTCCGCCTCTCTATTTTTACCACCAAAGTGGATAACCTCACATTTATCCACATTGTACTTCATCTGCCATACATTTGCCCATTCACCCAACCTGTCCAAGTCACTTTAACGTAGTAAAACATCCCAAGGTGCTGCACAGGAGTATTTTAAGACAACAAGATTTACACCGATCCACACAAAGAGAAATTAGGGCAGGTGACCAAAAGCTTGGTCAAAGAGGTCGGTTTTAAGGAGCGTCTTAAAGGAGGAGAGAGAGGCGGAGAGGTTTAGGGAGGGAATTCCAGAGCTTAGGGCCCAGGCAACAGAAGGCACGGCCGCCAAAGGTTGAGCGATTATAATCAGAGATGCTCAAGAGGGCAGAAACATAGAAACAGAAGATAGGAGCAGGAATAGGCCATTCGGCCCCTCGAGCCTGCTCTGCCATTCGATGTGATCATGGCTTATCATCCAAACTCAGTACCCTGTACCTGCCTTCTCCCCATACCCCTTGATACCTTTAGCTTTAAGAAATATATCTAACTCATTCTTGAATATATTTAATGACTTGGCCTCAACTACCTTCTGTGGTGGAGAATTCCACAGGTTCACCACTCTCTGGGTGAAGAAATTCTTCCTCATTTCTGTCCTAAATGGCTTACCCCTTATCCTTCGATTATGACCCCTGGTTCTGGACTTTCCGACCATCGGGAACATTCTTCCTGCATCTAGTTTGTCCAGACCTGTCAGAATTTTATATGTTTCGATGAGATCCCCTCTCATTCTTCTAAACTCCAGCGAGTATAAGCCCAATCGACCCAATCTCTCCTCATATGTCATTCCTGAGGAGCGCAGATATCTCTGGAGGTTGTGGGGCTGGAGGAGATTACAGAGATAGGGAGAGGGGGCGAGGAGGCCATGGAGGGATTTGAAATCAAGGATGAGAATTTTGAAATCGAGGCGCTGCTGAACCGGGAAGCCAATGTAGGTCAGCGAGCACAGGGGGAAGTTGGGCGAACGGGACTTGGTGCCAGTTAGGACACGGGGGCAGCCGAGTTTTGGATCACCTCGAGTTTACGTAGGGCGGAATGTGGGAGGCCGGCCAGGAGTGCGTTGGAATAGTGGAGTCTAGAGGTAACAAAGGCAGGGATGAGGGTTTTCAGCAGCGGATGAGCTGAGGCAGGGGCGGAGACGGGCGATGTTATGGAGGTGGAAATAGGCGGTCTTTGTTATGCTGCGGATATGTGGACGTGCTTTTTGCTCTGGCTCTTGCTATTGTCAGCACAACGATTGGAGGTGAGGAAGTATGTGTGAAGATTTAACTGGTGTGTGTGTGTGTGTGGGGGGGAGAGAGCGCTGGGTTTGCGGTTTGCGTTCTGCCCGCCTGCTCCTCGAGAAGGGAGGACAAGCTTCTTTCTTGTGAGCCTCGCCTCACCTGAGCCGGCAACTTCCAGTCGCAAGGGAAGCGGCGGAGAGGTGAGGGGGCGACAGGAGAAGCACTTTATTTGCCTCTGTACCGCGAGTGGGTTCAACGCTCGGTTGCAAAGAACATCAAAGGCCACCCCGCCTGTGATTTCTGTTTGGTAAAGATTTCTGCTCCTTACCTATTGCTTGTGCGAATCTTTTTTGTTGCTTTGCTTTTGAACAAAGAAAAAGCAAAAAAAAATCTTTTTCTCTTTAACCACTTCCTCCCTTTCCAGTCTCCGACTCTCGCTGGGGCCCAGGCATCCTGGGTCGGTGTTCGAAAAGCAAGTGGGTGTAAATTGAACCTGCCGTAGTAACAGGAGGAGGCTCATTTAGCACTTCCCTCGAGCCTGTTACCATAGGCACAGGACTAGGCCCATTTAGTCCGTTTGAGCCTGTTACCATAGACACAGGAGTAGGCCCATTTAACCCATTTGAGCCTGTTACTGTATGACCAGGAGTAGGCCCATTTAGCCCTTCCCTCGAGCCTGTTACCACAGGCACAGGAGTAGGCCCATTCAGCCCTTCCCTCGAGCCTCTTACCATAGGAACAGCAGTAGGCCCATTCAGCCCTTCCCTCGAGCCTGATATCATAGGAACAGGAGTAGGCCCATTCAGCCCTTCCCTCGAGCCTGTTACCACAGGCACAGGAGTAGGCCCATTCAGCCCTTCCCTCGAGCCTCTTACCATAGGAACAGCAGTAGGCCCATTTAGCCCTTCCCTCGAGCCTGTTACCATAGGAACAGGAGGAGGCCCATTCAGCCCTTCCCTCGAGCCTGTTACCATAGGAACAGGAGGAGGCCCATTCAGCCCTTCCCTCGAGCCTGTTACTATAGGCACAGGAGTAGGCCCATTTAGCCCTTCCCTCGAGCCTGTTACCACAGGCACAGGAGTAGGCCCATTCAGCCCTTCCCTCGAGCCTGTTACCACAGGCACAGGAGTAGGCCCATTCAGCCCTTCCCTCGAGCCTGTTACCATAGGAACAGGAGTAGGCCCATTCAGCCCTTCCCTCGAGCCTCTTACCATAGGAACAGCAGTAGGCCCATTTAGCCCTTCCCTCGAGCCTGTTACCATAGGAACAGGAGGAGGCCCATTCAGCCCTTCCCTCGAGCCTGTTACTATAGGCACAGGAGTAGGCCCATTTAGCCCTTCCCTCGAGCCTGTTACCATAGGAACAGGAGTAGGCCCATTCAGCCCTTCCCTCGAGCCTGTTACCATCGGACCAGGAGGAGGCCCATTCAGCCCTTCCCTCGAGCCTGTTACTATAGGCACAGGAGTAGGCCCATTCAGCCCTTCCCTCAAGCCTGTTACCATAGGACCTAGAGTAGGCCCAGTTAGCCCTTCCCTCGAGCCTGTTACCATCGGACCAGGAGTAGGCCCATTTAGCCCTTCCCTCGAGCCTGTTACCATCGGACCAGGAGTAGGCCCATTCAGCCCTTCCCTCGAGCCTGTTACCACAGGCACAGGAGTAGGCCCATTCAGCCCTTCCCTCGAGCCTGTTACCGTAGGACCAGGAGTAGGCCCATTTAGCCCTTCCCTCGAGCCTTTTGCCGAAGAAGCCTTGAGCATCGTCCCATTTCCATCGCTCCACCATCGACGGCCTTGCCTTCTGTTGCCTGGGTCCTAAGCTCTGGAATTTGCCTGCCTAAACCTCTCCGCCTCGCTTCCTCCCTCTCCTCCTTAAGACCTACCTCTTTGAACGAGCTTTCAGTCACCTGTCCCTAATATCGCCTTGTGCCGCTCGGTGTCAAATTTGAGTCTGGCTCCTGGACAGCGCGGTGGAAATTGTTACTACATTGAGGGCGCTGTGTATGTGCCGGTTGGAGGTGCTGACTCTCACTGTACGGGGTGCACCTGAACCGGAACGCAGACCGACATCCTTGCGGGGAGGTTTGCTAGTACTGTTGGGGGGGGTGATTTAAACTAACTTGGCAGGGGGATGGGATACGGAGTGGAGCTACAGTAGGGGGTGATGCACAGCCAAATATAGAGGAAAAAGCAAGTCAGCCTTGAAGGCAGAGCAAATATGTAACGGCACAAGGGAGTATGGCAAGGCTGGATGGCATTTCTTTTAATCATAGAATCATAGAAGATAGGAGCAGGAGTAGGCCATTCGGCCCCTTGAGCCTGCTCCGCCATTCAATGCGATCATGGCTGATCATCCAAATTCAGTACCCTGTCCCTGCTTTCTTCCCATATCCCTTGATCCCTTTAGCCTTAAGAAATATATCCAACTCCTTCTTGAATATATTTTATGAATTGGCCTCTACTGCCTTCTGTGGTAGAGAATTCCACAGGTTCACCACTCTCTGGGTGAAGAAATTCCTCCTCATCTCAGTCCTAAATGGCTTACCCCTTATCCTTAGACTGTGACCCCCTGGTTCTGGACACCCCCCGACCGTCGGGAACATCCTTCCTGCATCTAGTTTGTCCTGTCCTGTCAGAATTTTATAAGTTTCAATGAGATCCCCTCTCATTCTTCTAAACTCCAGCGAGTATAAGCCCAATCGACCCAATCTCTCTTCATACGTCATTCCTGCCATCCCAGGTATCAGCCTTGTGAATCTTCGCTGAAGATTCCTTCATGCAAGGAGACTTGCGAGTAAGGCAGATGAATTGAAGGTGTTGATGAACACATGGGAGTATGATATTGTTGCTATCACAGAGACCTGGTTGAGGGAGGGGCAGGACTGGCAGCTCAATATTCTGGGGTATAGAATCTTCAGGCGAGACAGAGGGGGGTGTAAAAGAGGAGGGGTATGTCACAATATTAATCAAGGAGTCAATGACTGCTGTAAGGAGGGATGATATCTTCGCAGGTTCCTCTAATGAGGCCATATGGGTAGAACTTAAAAACAAAAAGGGGGCAAGCACTTTGCTGGGAGTGTACTATAGGCCCCCAAACAGTCAGGGGGAGATAGAGGAACAGATATGTAGGCAAATCTCAGAGAAGTGCCGAAATAATAGGGTAAAAATAGTAGGGGATTTCAACTTCCCCAATATTAGGAAAGGAACTTTTCCCCTTAGTAGAGGGGTCAATAACCAGGGGGCATAGTTTCAAGGTAAGGGGCAGGAGGTTTAGAGGGGATTTGAGGAAAAACCTTTTCACCCAGAGGGTGGTTGGAATCTGGAACTTACTGCCTGAAAGGGTGGTAGAGGCAGGAACCCTCACAACATTCAAGAAGCATTTAGATGAGCACTTGAAACGCCATAGCATAGAAGGCTACGGACCGAGTGCTGGAAAATGGGATTAGAATAGACAGGGCTTGATGGCCGGCGCGGACACGATGGGCCGAAGGGCCGGAGGGGCCTCTTTCTGTGCTGTCTAACTCTACGATTCGATCTCGATAACTCGGTCAGTGCTTCCCGGCGCGCAGACAGTGCGGCTATTCGGCCAGGGGGGTAAGCGGGAGCTGACCGACAAAGGGTTAAGTCTGTCGCCGAGAGCGGGGTTGAGGAGTCTGGGGGTGGGGGGGTGGTGGGGTGGAGGGGGGGTGGGTGGTGGAGCGGGCGAAGGCAACTGCGGAGCAGATCGAATTCTTTTAACTCTCAGTCAGTCGAAAGGTGCTTCAGGTTTTTTTTGTGTCTGTCAAACGAGACGGAGAGAGAGACGGGTGGAGAGAGACAGTCAGAATCTGAAATCTGGCTGGCATCAGCCCCCCCCCCCCCCCACTCACTTCCTGCTCAGGCAGTGAATTTAACCCTTTGTTAAGTCATGCTGGTGGAGGGGCTGAGAGAGCACAACATGGAAGTTACAACTCAGGAACAGGCCATTGGACTCGACATGAGCCTCCTCCCACCCCTCTTCATCTCACCCTATCACCATATCCTTCTACTCTTAAGAATCATAGAATCATAGAAGATAGGAGCAGGAGTAGGCCATTCGGCCCCTCGAGCCTGCTCCGCCATTCAATGCGATCATGGCTGATCATCCAAATTCAGTACCCTGTCCCTGCTTTCTCCCCATATCCGTTGATCCCTTTAGCCTTAAGAAATATATCCAACTCCTTCTTGAATCTATTGAATGAATTGGCCTCAACTGCCTTCTGTGGTAGAGAATTCCACAGGTTCACCACTCTCTGGGTGAAGAAATTCCTCCTCATCTCAGTCCTAAATGGCCTTACCCCTTATCTTTAGACTGTGACCCCTAGTTCTGGACTCCCCTGCCATCGGAAACATCCTTCCTGCATCTAGTTTTTCCTGTCCTGTCAGAATTTTATAAGTTTCAATGAGATCCCCTCTCATTCTTCTAAACTCCAGCGAGTTTAAGCCCAATCGACCCAATCTCTCTTCATATGTCATTCCTGCCATCCCAGATATCAGCCTTGTGAATCTTCGCTGAACTCCTTCCATGGCAAGAACATCCTTCCTCAGATAAGGCGACCAAAACTGCACACAGTACTCAAGGTGTGGTCTCACCAAGGCCCTGTACAACTGCAGCAAGACATCCTTGTTCCTGTACTCGAACCCTCTCGCTACGAAGGCCAACATACCATTTGCCTTCTTAACCGCCTGCTGCACCTGCATGCTTACCTTCAGCGACTGGTGCACAAGGACACCCAGGTCTCGTTGCACTTCCCCTTCACCCAATCTATTGCCATTCAGATAATAATCTGCCTTCCTGTTTTTGACACCAAAGTGGATAACCTCGCATTTATCCACATTATACTGCATCTGCCATGCCTCTGCCCAATCACCCAACCTGTCCAAATCATCCTGGAGTTTCTTGGCATCCTCCTCACAGCACACACGCCCACCCAGCTTTGTGTTGTCTGCAAACTTGGAGATATTACATCTAGTTCCCTCGTCTAGATCATTAATATATATTGTGAATAGCTGGGGTCCAAGGACCGATCCCTGCGGTACCCCACTAGTCACTGCCTGCCACTCGGAAAAAGACCCGTTTATTTCATCTCACCCTACCACCATATCCTTCTACTCTTAAGAGGACATAAGGAGGCTACAAAGGGATATAGATAAGTTAAGTGAGCGGGCAAAGACCTGGCAGATGGAGTATAACGTGGGAAAATGTGAAGTTGTCCCTTTTGGCAGGAAGAATAAAAAAGAAGCATATAATCGAAATGGTGAGAGATTGCAGAGCTCTGAGATTGCAGAGGGATCTGGGTGTCCTCGTGCATGAATCGCGAAAGGTTACTCTGCAGGTACAGCAAGTAATTAGGAAAGCTAATAGAATGCGATCGTTTATTGCGAGGGGAATTGAATACAGAAGTCGGGAGGTTATGCTTCAGTTATGCAGGGCATTGGTGAGACCACATCTGGAGTACTGTGTACAGTATTGGTCTCCTTATTTAAGGAAGGATGTAAATGCGTTGAAAGCAGTTCAGAGAAGGTTTGCTAGACTCATACCTGGAATGGGCGGGTTGTCTTATGAGGAAAGGTTGGACAGGCTAGGCTTGTATCCGCTGGAGTTTAGAAGAGTAAGAGGGGACTTGATCGAAACATATCAGATCCTGAGGGGTCTGGACAGGGTGGATGTGGAGAGGATGTTTCCTCTTGTGGGAGAATCTAGAACTAGGGGTCACTGTTTAAAAATAAAGGGTCGCCCATTTAAGACAGAGATGAGGAGAATTTTTTTCTCACAGAGGGTCGTGAGTCTTTGGAACTCTCTTCCTCAGAGGGCGGAGTAAGCGGAGTCTTTGAATATTTTGAAGGCAGAGGTAGATAGATTCTTGGTAAGCAAGGGGGCGAAAAGTTATCGAGGGTTGGCGGGAGTGTGGAGTAATCGAATCAGCCATGATCTTATTGAATGGCGGAGCAGGCTCAAGGGGCCGAATGGCCGACTCCTGCTCCTAATTCGGACGTTCGTATTCCTTTCTCCCTCATGTGTTTAACTAGCCTCCCCTTAAATGCATCTATACTATTCGCCCCAACTACTCCCTGTGGTAGCGGGTTCCACATTCTCACCACTCTCTGGGTAAAGAAGTTTCTCCTGAATTCCCTATGGGATTTATTAGTGACTATCTTTTATTTATGGCCCCTAGTCTTTGACTCCCCCCACAAGTGGAAGCATCTTCTCTAGGTCTAACCTGTCAAACCCCCATTCATAATCTTAAAGATGCCCATCGGGTCACCTCAGCCTTCTGTTTCCTAGAGAAAAGAGCCCCCCAGCCTGTTCAGTCTTTCCTGATCTGTGTACCTTCTCAGTTCTGGTATCCTCCTTGTAAATCCTTTTTTTTGCACCTTCTCCAGGGCCTCGATATCCTTTTTGGCAATATGGAGACGAGAACTGTGCACAGAGCTCCAAGAGCGGTCTAACCAAGGTATATGGAGATCAGAACTGTGCACAGAGCTCCAAGTTTGGTCTAACCAAGGTATATGGAGATCAGAACTGTGCACAGTGCTCCAAGTGCGGTCTAAACAAGGAATATGGAGACCAGAACTGTGCACAGTGCTCCAAGAGCGGTCTAACCAAGGTATATGGAGTCCAGAACTGTGCACAGTGCTCCAAGTGTGGTCTAACCAAGGTATATGGAGAACAGAACTGTACACAGTGCTCCAAATGTGACCTAACCAAGGTATATGGAGACCAGAACTGCGCACAGTGCTCCAAGTATGATCTAACCAAGGTATATGGAGACCAGAACTGTGCACAGTGCTCCAAGTGTGGTCTAACCAAGGTATATGGAGACCAGAACTGTGCACAGTGCTCCAAGTATGATCTAACCAAGGTATATGGAGACCAGAACTGTGCACAGTGCTCCAAGTGTGGTCTAACCAAGGAATATGGAGACCAGAACTGTGCACAGTACTCCAAGTTTGGTCTAACCAAAGTATATGGAGATCAGAACTGTGCACAGTGCTCCAAGTGTGGTCTAACCAGGGTCTATGGAGACCAGAACTGTGCACAGTACTCCAAGTGTGGTCTAACCAAGGTATCTGGAGACCAGAACTGTGCACAGTGCTCCAAGTGTGATCTAACCAGGGTACATGGAGATCAGAACTGTGCACAGTACTCCAAGTGTGATCTAACCAAGGTACATGGAGATCAGAACTGTGCACATTGCTCCAAGTGTGGTCTAACCAAGGTATATGGAGACCAGAACTGTGCACAGTGCTCCAAGTGTGGTCTAACCAAGGTATATGGAGAACAGAACTGTACACAGTGCTCCAAATGTGACCTAACCAAGGTATATGGAGACCAGAACTGTGCACAGTGCTCCAAGTATGATCTAACCAAGGTATATGGAGACCAGAACTGTGCACAGTGCTCCAAGTGTGATCTAACCAAGGTATATGGAGACCAGAACTGTGCACAGTGCTCCAAGTGTGGTCTAACCAAGGTATATGGAGACCAGAACTGTGCACAGTGCTCCAAGTGTGGTCTAACCAAGGTATATGGAGACCAGAACTGTGCACAGTACTCCAAGTTTGGTCTAACCAAAGTATATGGAGATCAGAACTGTGAACAGTGCTCCAAGTGTGGTCTAACCAGGGTCTATGGAGACCAGAACTGTGCACAGTGCTCCAAGTGTGGTCTAACCAAGGTATCTGGAGACCAGAACTGTGCACAGTGCTCCAAGTGTGATCTAACCAGGGTACATGGAGATCAGAACTGTGCACAGTACTCCAAGTGTGATCTAACCAAGGTACATGGAGATCAGAACTGTGCACATTGCTCCAAGTGTGGTCTAACCAAGGTATCTGGAGACCAGAACTGTGCACAGTGCTCCAAGTGTGGTCTAACCAAGGTATGTGGAGACCAGAACTGTGCACAGTGCTCCAAGTGTGGTCTAACCAAGGTATATGGAGAGCAGAACTGTGCACAGTGCTCCAAGTGTGGCCTAGCCAAATTTCTATACAAGTTTAACAGAACCTCTCTGCTTTTCAATTCTATCCCTCTAGAACTAGATCGAGAATTCGAAGATTTAGCATTTATAAATTGAGAAATTATACTGGGCGAGGAAGCCCTATGCAAAGGAAGGCAAATGGTATGTTAGCCTTTAGGAAGCTGGAGTATGAGTAAAAAAGTCTTACTGCAATTATATAGGGCCCTGGTGAGACCACACCTGGAGTATTGTGTACAATTTTGGTCTCCTTACCTGAGCAAGGATATACATTACTTGCCATAGAGCGAGTGCAACGAAGGTTCACTAGACTGGTTCCTGGGATGAGAAGTCTGTTCCATATGAGGAGAGATTGAGTAGAATGGGCCGATATTCTCTGGCCTTTCGAAGAATGAGAGGTGATCTGATTGAAACGTATAAAATTCTTCGAGGGCTTGCCAAGGTAGATGCTATGAGGTTGTTTCTCCTGGTCTGAGTGTCTAGAACGAGGGGGTCACAGTCTCAGGATAAGGGGTCGGCCATTTAGGGCTGAGATGAGGAGAATTTTCTTCACTCAGAGGGTGGTGAATCTTTGGAATTCTCTGCCCCAGAGGGCTGTGGAGGCGCAGTCGTTGAGTATATTCAAGACAGAGATCGATAGATTTCTGGGCACAAAGGGAATCAAGGGATATGGAGATCGGGCGGGAAAGTGGAGTTGAGGTCGAAGATCAGCCATGATCTTATTGAATGGCGGAGCAGGCTTGAGGGGCCATATGGCCGACTCCTGCTTCTATTTCTGATGTTCATATGCAGTCACACAGCAGTGAGTTCGACTAACACTCGGCAGGGGAAGAATATTACTTGGAAAATAACAAGGGGGAAAAATTCAGTATCGCCCCATTTGGGGCACAATTATCGGCCGGGCGCAAAGATTAGCGCCTGGCACTAAATATCGCCTCCGACTGCTTTTAACGCCTCTGGAGGTGATTGGAACGCTAAATCAGGCGCTTCACACCTGTCTTAAGGCGCAAAGGCCGAGGAGCGAGGCGCTAACTCAGAGCGCTGGCGAAGCTCATGTGATGTCAGTCAGCAATGGAACACACACACAATGGCGCCAGCCAGTTCTTAAAGGGGAGGGTTGATCTTGCTCTCCATCCACACCCTGCTCATTGCAGCCTTGAATCTCGGCCTGGAGAGACCTGTACATCAAATCTGCTGGATAGAACAATGGAGAGACGCAGGGAAAGAGCTCAGAGTGCAGCCCCCACAGTCTCTTCTAAATCGATACAAGGAAGGGCAAATCAAAATGAACCTGCAAAGTGCTGCTCAGTACCCAAAACTCCTTCACACAGCGTTGAATCTCTCCAGAAGTCTCTCTCTCACAGAATGCATGGTGCAAAAATGTCGCCAACAAAAAAAGGCAGGAAGCGGTCGCCTTTAAATAGCGCTCCCCCGGTCCCTTCCTGACTGCAAAACGCTCCCCTCAACCTGTCGTTGCTAGCGGCAGGCGGTAAGGCAGGGGGCGCCACTCAATATCTGCTCCGGGGCGCTACCGGGGCATTGCGCACTCGACTGATGTCACGATCTGCCGGCGCAGGAGATCGTGGTGGTAGTGTTTAGCGCCGCCGCAAAATGTTTAGTTAATTTCGCGAGCGGCGCAAACATTGCCGTGCCCGGGCGCTAGTTGCTTTGCGCCCCATTAGCGCCCTCTTAAGGCACTAATGGGAGGCGCAACCAACTGAATATTTCCCCCTTAGAGTCTAGACGGGGTAGAGGAACAAAGGGATCTCGGAGTACAAATACACCAATGACTAAAGGCAGCGACACCAGTTAATAAGGCCTTAAAAAAGGCAAACCAAGCACTAGGGTTTATTTCTAGAGGTACAGAATTGAAAAGTAGGGAAGTTATGCTGAACCTGTATCGAACCTTGGTTAGACCAGACTTAGAGTACTGCGTACAGTTCTGGTCGCCATATTATAAAAAGGATATAGAGGCACTGGAGAGGGTGCAGAGAAGAGTGACAAGGATGATACCAGAACTGAGAGGTTATACTAATCAGTCAAAAATGAACAGGCTGGGTATCTTTTCTCTTACATAAGACGCAGGAGCAGGAATAGCTCATTCGGCCCCTCGAGCCTGCTCCGCCATTCAATGAGATCATGGCTGATCTGATCTTGGCCTCAACTCCATTTCCCTGCCCGCTCCCCATAACCCTTGACTCCCTTACCTTTCAAAAATCTGTCTATCTCCACCTTAAATATATTCGATGACCCAGCCTCCACAGCTCTCTGGGGAAGAGAATTCCAAAGATTCACGACCCTCTGAGAGAAGAAATTCCTCCTCATTTCTGATTTGAAAGGGTGCTCCCTTATATTGAAATTATGCCCCCTAGTTCTAGATTTCCCCATGAGGGGAAACATCCTCTCTGCATCTACCCTGTCGAGTCCCTTCAGAATTTTATATGTTTCAATAAGATCCCCTCGTTCTTCTAAACTCCAATGAGTACAGGCCCAACCTGCTCAACCTTTCTTCATAAGACAATCCCTTCATCTCCGGAATCAACCTCGTGAACCTTCTCTGAACTGCCTCCAATGCAAGTATATCCTTCCTTCGGTAAGGAGACCAGAACTGCACACAATACTCCAGGTGTGGTCTCACCAACGCCCTGCACAGTTGTAACAGGACTTCCCTACTTTTATACTCCATTCCCTTTGCAATAAAGGCCAACACTCCATTTGTTCGATACAGGTGGTAAATAGCGAGGAGGGAAGCCTCAGGCTACAGGACGATATAAACGGGTTGGTCAGATGGGCAGAACAGTGGCAAATGGAATTTAACCCTGAAAAGTGTGAGGTGATGCATTTTGGGAGGACTAACAAGGCAAGGGAATACACGATGAATGGTAGGACCCTGGGAAGGACAGAGGATCAGAGGGACCTTGGTGTGCATGTACATAGATCCCTGAAGGCAGCAGGACAGGTAGATAAGGTGGTTAAAAAGGCATATGGTATACTTGCCTTCATTAGCCGAGGCATAGAATATAAGAGCAGGGAGGTTATGATGGAGCTGTACAAAACGCTAGTTAGGCCACAGCTGGAATACTGTGTGCAGTTCTGGTCACCACACTATAGGAGGGATGTGATTGCATTGGAGAGGGTGCAGAGGAGATTCACCAGGATGTTACCTGGGCTGGAGCGCTTCAGCTATGAAGAGAGACTGGACAGGCTGGGGTTGTTTTCCTTAGAGCAGAGAAGGCTGAGGGGGGGAACCTGATTGAGGTCTACAAAATTATGAGGGGCATAGATAGGGTAGATAGAAAGGAGCTTTTCCCCTTAGTAGAGGGGTCAATAACCAGGGGGCCTAGTTTCAAGGTAAGTGGCAGGAGGAGGTTTAGAGGGGATTTGAGGAAAAACTTTTTCACCCAGAGGGTGGTTGGAATCTGGAACTCACTGCCTGAAAGGGTGGTAGAGGCAGGAACCCTCACAACATTCAAGAAGCATTTAGATGAGCACTTGAAACGCCATAGCATACAAGGCTACGGACCAAGTGCTGGAAAATGGGATTAGAATAGACAGGGCTTGATGGCCGGCGCGGACACGATGGGCTGAAGGGCCTCTTTCTGTGCTGTATAACTGTATGACTGTATGACTGTATGACTCTATGACATGCTAACTTTTTGTGATTCATGTACAAGGACCCCCAGATACCTCTGTACCTCAGCATTTGGTAATCTCTCCCCATTTAAATATGAATTTGCTTTTTTATTTTCTTGAAAAGAGAAGGCTGAGGGGGGTGACCGAATAGAGGTCTTTAAAATCACGAAAGGTTGGAGGCAGAGAGAATATTTCAACTTGTGGGGAAGAGCAAAACTGGAGGCCATCAATATCAGATAGTCACCAAGAAATCCAATTGGGAATTGAGAAGAAACGTCTTTACCCAGAGAGTGGTGAGAATGTGGAATTCGCTACCACAGGGAGTGGTTGAAGCGAATAGTGTGGATGCATTTCAGGGGAGGCTGGACGAGCCTATGAGGGAGAAGGGAACAGAGGGTTACGCTGATAGATTTAGATGAGTGAAGAGGCTCGAGTCGAGCATAAACACCGGTATAGACTGGTTGAGGCGAATGGCCTATTTCTGCGCCCCATATCCTGTGTAATGAGCCAACCCCAGGAAGGACTAGCTGGGTTTTGCGTCAATACAGGCCGCGCTCGCTGCAGGAACGGAATCCTGCTATTCCGCCTTGAAAATATTTCCGATAACTGGGTTCATCCGAGAATGAGTCAACCGCAACTCTTAGTTTCACAGAGACAGCTGTGACTCGGCAAAGCTGGCCCAGACGGCTCAACTAAGGGAGACGCTGAACTTAAATCGGCGCATTAGGTTTGCATTATCTCACAGCTTTGAGTCACCTTAATCTCATTGTGTTTAAAAAACTAAAAATCTCCCCATCAATCTTGTGTCAAAAACAGAAAGGCAGACTATTATCTGAACGGCAATAGATTGGGAGAAGGGGAAGTGCAACGAGACCTGGGTGTCCTTGTGCACCAGTCGCTGAAGGTAAGCATGCAGGTGCAGCAGGCGGTGAAGAAGGCAAATGGTGTGTTGGCCTTCATAGCGAAAGGGATTGAGTATAGGAACAGGGATGTCTTGCTGCAGTTGTACAGGGCCTTGGTGAGACCACACCTTGAGTATTGTGTGCAGTTTTGGTCGCTTTATCTGAGGAAGGATGTTCTTGCCATGGAAGGAGTTCAGCGAAGATTCACAAGGCTGATACCTGGGATGGCAGGGATGACATATGAGGAGAGATTGGGTCGATTGGGCTTATACTCGCTGGAGTATAGAAGAATGAGAGGGGATCTCATCGAAACATATAAAATTCTGACAGGTCTGGACAAACTAGATGCAGGAAGAATGTTCCCGATGGTCGGAGAGTCCAGGACCAGGGGTCATAAACTAAGGATAAGGGGTAAGCCATTTAGGACAGAAATGAGGGGGAATTTCTTCACCCAGAGAGTGGTGAACCTGTGGAATCCTCTACCACAGAAGGTAGTTGAGGCCAAGTCATTAAATATATTCAAGAATGAGTTAGATATATTTCTTAAAGCTAAAGGTATCAAGGGATATGGGGAGAATAGAGGTACAGGGTACTGAGTTTGGATGATCAGCCATGATCTCATCGAATGGCGGAGCAGGCTCGAGGGGCTGAATGGACTACTCCTGCTCCTATCTTCTATGTTTCTATGTTTCTATGTTTCTAATCTGACCCTCTCAGTATCTATAAACCTGGTCATCTCCCCTCAATCTGACGCTCTCAGTATCTACAAACCTGGATCATCTCCACCTCAATCTGACCCTCTCAGTATCTACAAACCTGGATCATCTCACCTCAATCTGTCCCTCTCAGTATCTACAAACCTGGATCATCTCCACCTCAATCTGACCCTCTCAGTATCTACAAACCTGGTCATCTCCCCTCAATCTGACCCTCTCAGTATCTACAAACCTGGATCATCTCCAGCTCAATCTGACCCTCTCAGTATCTACAAACCTGGATCATCTCCCCTCCATCTGACCCTCTCAGTATCTACAAACCTGGATCATCTCACCTCAATCTGTCCCTCTCAGTATCTACAAACCTGGATCATCTCCACCTCAATCTGACCCTCTCAGTATCTACAAACCTGGATCATCTCCCCTCCATCTGACCCTCTCAGTATCTACAAACCTGGATCATCTCACCTCAATCTGTCCCTCTCAGTATCTATAAACCTGGTCATCTCCACCTCAATCTGACCCTCTCAGTATCTACAAACCTGGATCATCTCCACCTCAATCTGACCCTCTCAGTATCTACAAACCTGGATCATCTCCCTCAATCTGACCCTCTCAGTATCTACAAACCTGAATCATCTCCACCTCAATCTGACTCTCTCAGTATCTACAAACCTGGATCATCTCCCTTCAATCTGTCCCTCTCAGTATCTACAAACCTGGATCATCTCCACCTCAATCTGACCCCCTCAGTATCTACAAACCTGGATCATCTCCCTTCAATCTGTCCCTCTCAGTATCTACAAACCTGGATCATCTCCCTCAATCTGACCCTCTCAGTATCTACAAACCTGAATCATCTCCACCTCAATCTGACTCTCTCAGTATCTACAAACCTGGATCATCTCCACCTCAATCTGACCCTCTCAGTATCTAGAAACCTGGATCATCTCCACCTCAATCTGACCCTCTCAGTATCTACAAACCTGGATCATCTCCACCTCAATCTGACCCTCTCAGTATCTACAAACCTGGATCATCTCCACCTCAATCTGACCCTCTCAGTATCTGCAAACCTGGATCATCTCCACTTCAATCTGACCCTCTCAGTATCTACAAACCTGGATCATCTCCACCTCAATCTGTCCCTCTCAGTATCTACAAACCTGGATCATCTCCACCTCAATCTGACCCTCTCAGTATCTACAAACCTGGATCATCTCCACCTCAATCTGTCCCTCTCAGTATCTACAAACCTGGATCATCTCCACCTCAATCTGACTCTCTCAGTATCTACAAACCTGGATCATCTCCACCTCAATCTGACCCTCTCAGTATCTACAAACCTGGATCATCTCCACTTCAATCTGACCCTCTCAGTATCTACAGACCTGGATCATCTCCACCTCAATCTGACCCTCTCAGTATCTACAAACCTGGATCATCTCCACCTCAATCTGTCCCTCTCGGTATCTACAAACCTGGATCATCTCCACCTCAATCTGACCCTCTCAGTATCTACAAACCTGGATCATCTCCACCTCAATCTGTCCCTCTCAGTATCTACAAACCTGGATCATCTCCACCTCAATCTGACCCACTCAGTATCTAGAAACCTGGATCATCTCCACCTCAATCTGACCCTCTCAGTATCTACAAACCTGGATCATCTCCAGCTCAATCTGTCCCTCTCAGTATCTACAAACCTGGATCATCTCCACCTCAATCTGTCCCTCTCAGTATCTACAAACCTGGATCATCTCCACCTCAATCTGTATCACTCAGCCTTGCCTCATTGGGATGCACTCTCTCTCTCTCTCTCTCTCCCTCCTCTGAGTTAGAAGGTCTTGAGTTCGAGAACCACTGCTGAGACTTGAGCTCCATAATCCAGGACGACATTCTGACTACCAGTACTAAGGAATGCCGGTCTGTGATGTTGGTTGAGAGATAAATATTGGCCCCAGAATATCCAGGAGAAATCCCCTGCCCTTCTTCGAAATAGTGTCTCTGGTATATTTCCACCTGAGAGGATTGACGGGGCCTCGGTTTAATGTCTCATCTAAAAGACGGCACCTCCGACAGTGCTGCACTCCCTCAGTACTGCCCCTCCGACAGGGCAGCGCTCCCTCAGTACTGCCTCTCCGACAGTGCAGCGCTCCCTCAGTACTGCCTCTCCGACAGTGCAGCGCTCCCTGAGTACTGCCCCTCCGACAGTGCGGCGCTCCCTCAGTACTGCCCCTCCGACAGTGCAGCGCTCCCTCAGTACTGCCCCTCCGACAGTGCAGCGCTCACTCAGTACTACCCCTCCGACAGTGCAGCGCTCCCTCAGTACTGCACCCACCGACAGTGCAGCGCTCCCTCAGTACTGCCCCTCCGACAATGCAGCATTCCCTCAGTACTGCGCCTCCGACAGTGCAGCGCTCCCTCAGTACTGCCCCTCCGACAATGCAGCGCTCCCTCAATACAGCCCCTCCGACAGTACAGTGCTCTTTCCCCATAGCCCTGCAAGTTTATTTCCCTCAAGTGCCTATCCAGTCTCCCCTTGAAAACATTGAGTGTCTCCACTTCCACCACTTCCTGACGGCAGCGAGTTCCAGGTCCTCACCACTCGCTGCATGAAAAAGTTTGTCCTCACATGCCCCCCTGTATCTCTTGCCCAAAACCTTAAATCTGTGTCCCCCTAGTCCTTGTACCATCAATTAGTGGGAACAGCCTTTCCCCGTCTAGCCTATCCAAACCCGTCATAATCTTGTACACCTCTATCAAATCACTCCCTCAACCTCCTTCACTCTAATGAAAACAAATCCAGCTTCTCCAACCTGTCCTTGTAGCTAAGATCCCTCATCCCCGGAACCATTCTGGTAAATCTCCTCTGCACCCTCTCAAGGGCCTTCACATCCTTCCTAATGTGTGGTGACCAGAACTGGACGCAATACTCCAGTTGTGGCCTAACCAGCGCTTTATAAAGGTTCAGCATAACTTCTCTACTTTTGAACTCAATACCTCTATTTATGAAGCCCAATATCCCATATGCTTTGCTATCCACTCTCTCAAGATGACCCGCCACCTTCAGGGACCTTTGCACCTTAACTCCCAGGTCCCTCTGTCCCTGCACACTCTTTAAAACTGTGCCATTAAGTGTATATTGCCTCTCTCTGTTCCTTCTGCCAAAATGCATCTCCTCACACTTCTCTGTATGAAATTCCATCTGCCACCTGTCTGCCCATTCTGCTAGCCTTTCTATGTCCTGTTGCTGTCGATTGGTATCATCCTCACTGTTTGCCACACACGCAAGTTTGGTGTCATCGGCAAATCTAGAAATTCTGCAGAAGTTCCAAGAAGGAGGTGTGAATTAGAGTGGGTGAATTCAACGTCAATTCTGGTACAGAAAGAGCAACAACAACAAGGCGTTTCACAGGAACAATTAATAAACAAAATTTGACACTGAGCCACATAAGGAGATATTTGGGACAGGTGACCAAAAGCTTGGTCAAAGAAGTCGGTTTTAAGGAGCGTCTTAAAGGAGGAGAGAGAGGTGGAGAGGTTTAGGGAGGGAATTCCAGAGCTCGGGGCCCAGGCAGCTGAAGGCACGGCCGCCAATGGTGGTGTGATTAAAATCGGGGGATGCGCAAGAGGCCAGAATTGGAGGAGCGCAGAGATCTCGGAGGGTTGTAGGGGCTCGAGGATGTTACAGGGATAGGGAGGGTTGTAGGGGCTGGAGGAGGTTACAGAGATAGGGAGGGTTGTAGGGGCTGGAGGCAGTTACAGAGATAGGGAGAGTTGTAGGGCTGGAGGAGGTTACAGGGATAGGGAGGGTTGCAGTGGCTGGAGGAGGTTACAGAGATAGGGAGGGTTGTAGGGGCTGGAGGAGGTTACAGAGATAGGGAGGGTTGTAGGGGCTGGAGGAGGTTACAGAGATAGGGAGGGTTGTAGGGGCTGGAGGAGGTTACAGGGATAGGGAGGGTTGTAAGGGCTGGAGGAGGTAACAGAGATAGGCAGGGTTGTAGGGACTGGAGGAGGTTACAGAGATAGGAGGGTTGTAGGGGCTGGAGGAGGTTACAGAGATAGGGAGTGTTGTAGGGGCTGGAGGAGGTTACAGAGATAGGGAGAGTTGCAGGGCTGGAGGAGGTTACAGGGATAGGGAGTATTGTAGGGGCTGGAGGAGGTTACAGAGATAGGGAGGGTTGTAGGGTCTGGAGGAGGTTACAGAGATAGGTAGGGTTGTAGGGGCTGGAGGAGGTTACAGAGATAGGTAGGGTTGTAGGGGCTGGAGGAGTTTACAGAGATAGGGAGGATTGTAGGGACTGGAGGAGGTTACAGAGATAGGAGGGTTGTAGGGGCTGGAGGAGGTTACAGAGATAGGGAGGGTTGTAGGGGCTGGAGGAGGATACAGAGATAGGGAGGGTTGTAGGGGCTGGAGGAGGTTACAGGGATAGGGAGGGTTGTAAGGGCTGGAGGAGGTAACAGAGATAGGCAGGGTTGTAGGGCCGGGAGGAGGTTACAGAGATAGGGAGGGCTGTAGGGGCTGGAGGAGGTTACAGAGATAGGGAGGGTTGTAGGGACTGGAGGAGTTTACAGAGATAGGGAGGGTTGTAGGGACTGGAGGAGGTTACAGAGATAGGGAGGGTTGTAGGGGCTGGAGGAGGTTACAGAGACAGGGAGGGTTGTCGCGGCTGGAGGAGGTTACAGAGACAGGGAGGGGTGCAGGGGCTGGAGGAGGTTACAGAGATAGCGAGGGTTGTAGGGGCTGGAGGAGGTTACAGAGATAGGGAGCGTTGTAGCGGCTGGAGGAGGTTACAGAGATAGGGAGGGTTGTAGGGACTGGAGGAGGTTACAGAGATAGGGAGGGTTGTAGGGGCTGGAGGAGGTTACAGGGATAGGGAGATAGGGAGGGTTGTAAGGGCTGGAGGAGGTAACAGAGATAGAGAGGGTTGTAGGGGCTGGAGGAGGTTACAGAGATAGGGAGGGTTGTAGGGACTGGAGGAGGTTTCAGAGATAGGGAGGGTTGTAGGGGTTGGAGGAGGTTACAGAGATAGGGAGGGTTGTAGGGGCTGGAGGAGGTTCCAGAGATAGGGAGAGTTGTAGGGAGTGGAGCAGGTTACAGAGATAGGGAGGGTTGTAGGGGCTGGAGGAGGTTACAGAGATAGGGAGGGTTGTAGGGGCTGGAGGAGGTTCCAGAGATAGGGAGAGTTGTAGGGAGTGGAGGAGGTTACAGAGATAGGGAGTGTTGTAGGGGCAGGAGGAGGTTACAGAGATAAGGAGGGTTGTAGGGGCTGGAGGAGGTTACAGGGATAGGGAGGGTTGTAGGGACTGGAGGAGGTTTCAGAGATAGGGAGGGTTGTAGGGGTTGGAGGAGGTTACAGAGATAGGGAGGGTTGTAGGGGCTGGAGGAGGTTCCAGAGATAGCGAGGGTTGTAGGGGCAGGAGGAGGTTACAGAGATAAGGAGGGTTGTAGGGGCTGGAGGAGGTTACAGAGATAGGAAGGGTTGTATGGGCTGGATGAGGTTACAGAGATAGAGAGGGTTGTAGGGGCTGCAGGAGGTTACAGAGATAGGGAGGGTTGTTGGGGCTGGAGGAGGTTACAGAGATAGGGAGGGTTGTTGGGGCTGGAGGAGGTTACAGAGATAGGGAGTGTTGTAGGGGCTGGAGGAGGTTACAGAGATAGGGAGGGTTGTTGGGGCTGGAGGAGGTTACAGAGATAGGGAGGGTTGGAGGGGTTGGAGGAGGTTACAGAGATAGGGAGGGTTGAAGGGGCTGGAGGAGGTTACAGAGATAGGGAGGGTTGGAGGGGCTGGTGGAGGTTACAGAGATAGGGAGGGTTGGAGGGGCTGGAGGAGGTTACAGAGATAGGGAGGGTTGTAGGGGCTGGAGGAGGTTACAGAGATAGGGAGGGTTGTTGGGGCTGGAGGAGGTTACAGAGATAGGGAGGGTTGTAGGGGCTGCAGGAGGTTACAGAGATAGGGAGGGTTGGAGGGGCTGGAGGAGGTTACAGAGATAGGGAGGGTTGTAGGGGCTGGAGGAGGTTACAGAGATAGGGAGGGTTGTAGGGAGTGGAGGAGGTTACAGAGATAGGGAGGGTTGGAGGGGCTGCAGGAGGTTACAGAGATAGGGAGGGTTGGAGGGGCTGGAGGAGGTTACAGAGATAGGGAGGGGTGTAGGGGCTGCAGGAGGTTACAGAGATAGGGAGGGTTGTAGGGGCTGGAGGAGTTTACAGAGATAGGGAGGGTTGTAGGGGCTGGAGGAATTTACAGAGATAGGGAGGGTTGGAGGGGCTGCAGGAGGTTACAGAGATAGGGAGGGTGCGAGGCCATGGAGGGGATTTGAAAAGTAGGATGAATATTTGAAGTTTGAGGCAATGGGGACCGGCAGCCAATGTAGGTCAGCGAGCACAGGGGTGTTGGGTGAACGGGACTTGGTGCGAGTTAGGACACAGAGTTTTAGGTGAGCTCTACTTTATGTAGGAAGGAAGATGGGAGGCCGGCCTGGAGCATGTTGGAATAGAAAGATAAATAAAGAGAGGGGAGAGATCAAGTAGAGAAAAAAGAAGCACAACATTTTTTTTCACAATCTGGGCACTGCCTTTTAGGAAGTTTGTGAAGTTTTTAGAGAGGGTGCAGAAAGGATTGACTAGAATGTTTCCAGGGATGAGGGGACTTCAGTTACGTGGATAGACTGGAGAAGCTGGGATTGTTCTCCTCAGAGCAGAGAAGGCTAAGAAGAGATTTGATAGAGGCGTTCGAAATCATGATTGATTTACGTGGAGTAAATAAGGAGAAACTGTTTCCACTGGCCGATCACGAGAGGGCCCAGATTTAAGGCGATTGGAAAAGAAACAGAGGCGACCCGAGGAAGACCTTTTATTAACACAGTGAGTGGTGAGGATTTGGAAAGCACTGATCGGGCGGCGGATACCGATTCAACAGTCGCCTTCAAAAGGGAATTGGAAAAATCCTCGAAGGAGAAGAAATTGCAAGGGATACGGGGAAAGAAAAGGGGAATGGAACTAACTGGATTGCTCTTCGGAAAAAACCGGCGCAGATTCGATGGGCCCAACGGCCTCCTTCTGTGCAATATTCCCTGATGCTATAACAGCAGAAGGAATGAGTCTCCACACTTGGAAAATAGTGCCTTTCCGTGCCAGAGAAGGTCGATTGCCAGTAATTAACGCAGACCACGTCGTTCATGAAATGAGCAAGGCTTAACTTTCGGCGGCGAGTTTAGTTCAGATTGAAGGCCCAGATACGGCGACTTCGCACCGTTGAACGCATTTCAGTGCCGAGCCAGAATTTGACAGCGAATGATGTATTTTTTGACGCACTCGACAAATCGCGGATTGAATTTCAGAAGGAAGGAAGGGACCTCCCTTGGACTGATGACCCGCTGGGCGACATACTCAGAATATTTCTCTTTACTCAGTCTTTACAGCCCAGGAACAGGCCGCACGATTCCGTGCTGGGGTTTATGCTCCACACCAGCCTCCTCCCACCCCTCGTCATCTAACCCCATCAGCAGATCATAAGAACATAAGAACATAAGAAATAGGAGCAGGAGTAGGCCAATCGGCCCCTCGAGCCTGCTCCGCCATTCAATAAGATCATGGCTGATCTGATCCTCACCTCAAATCTAAAGAACACAAGAAGTAGGAGCAGGACCCGGCCACTCAGCCCCTGTGCCCGCTCCGCTTTCCACAGGGCCTTGACCGATCCGAGCTCAGCCTCATGTCCAATTTCCTGCCCGCTCCCCGTAACCCCTAATTCCCTTTACCTCTAGGAAACTATTTCTGTTTTAAATTTATTTAATGATGTGGCTTCCACAGCTTCCTGGGGCAGCAAATTCCACAGACCTACTACCCTCTGAGTGAAGAAGTTTCTCCTCATCTCAGTTTTGAAAGAGCAGCCCCTTATTCTAAGATTATGCCCCCTAGTTCTAGTTTCACCCATCCTTGGGAACATCCTCACCGCATCCACCCGATCAAGCCCCTTCACAATCTTATATGTTTCAATAAGATCGCCTCTCATTCTTCTGAACTCCAATGACGAGAGTCCCAATCTACTCAACCTCTCCTCATATGTCCACCCCCTTATCCCCGGGATTAACCGAGTGAACTTTCTTTGTACTGCCTCGAGAGCAAGTATGTTTTTTCTTAAGTATGGACACCAAAACTGTATGCAGTATTCCTTCTATTCCATTCTCCCTCATGTCCTTAGATGTATCTATGATATTCGCCTCAACCACTCCCTGTGGTAGCGAGTTCCACATTCTCACCACTCTTTGGGTAAAGAAGTTTCTCCTGAATTCCCGATTGGATTTATTGGTGACTATCTTATATTGATGGCCCCTAGTTCTGGTCTCCCCCACAAGTGGAAACATCTTACATAGATACATAGATACATAGAAGATAGGAGCAGGAGTAGGCCATCCGGCCCTTCGAGCCTGCTCCGCCATTTAATGAGATCATGGCTGATCCTCCAATTCAGTATCCCGTCCCCGCCTTCTCTCCGTAACCCTTAACCCCTTTTGCCTGTAGAAATATATCTAATTCCCTCTTAAATATATTTAATGAGCTGGCGTACACTGCCCTCTGTGGCAATGAGTTCCACAGGTTCACCACCCTCTGAGTGAAGAAATTCCCCCTCATTTCTGTCCTAAATGGTTTAGCCCTTATCCTTAAATTATGTCCTCTAGTTCTGTTCTCACCCGCCAAGGGAAACATTCCTTCTGCATCTAGTCTGTCTAGACCTGTCAGAATTTGATACACTTCTATGAGGTCCCCTCTCAATCTTCTAAACTCCAGTGTGTACATCCCTAAACTACATAGTCTCTCCTCATAGGTCAATCCCGCCATTCCTGGTATCAGCCTGGTGAATCGCCGCTGCACCCCCTCCATGGCAAGAACATCTTTCCTCAGATGAGGCGACCAAAACTGTACACAGTACTCGAGGTGTGGTCTCACCAGTGCCCTGTACAGCTGCAGCAAGGTATCCCTGTTCCTGTATTCCAACCCTTTTGCTATGAAGGCCAGCATACCGTTTGCCTTCTTGACCGCCTGTTGCACCTGCATGCTCGCCTTCAGTGACTGGTGTACAAGAACACCCAGGTCTCTCTGCACTTCCCCTTCTCCCAATTTATTGTCATTTAAATAATAATTTGCCCTCCCGTTCCTGCACCCAAGGTGGATAACTTCGCACTTGTCCACATTATAGTGCATCTGCCATTTATCCGCCCAATCACCCAGTCTGTCCAAATCGCTCTGGAGCTTCCTGGTCTCCTCCTCTGAGCCCACCCCCCTTCCTAGTTTAGTGTCGTCTGCAAATTTGGAAATGCTGCATCCGACTCCCTGATCCAGGTCATTAATGTAAATTGTGAACAGCTGGGGACCCAGGACAGATCCCTGCGGTACCGCACTTGTTACTGCCTGCCATTCAGAAAATGAGCCGTTTATTCCAACTCTCTGTTTTCTATCTGACAGCCAGTTCTCTATCCACGTCAATACTTTCCCCTTTATCCCATGAGCTTCAATTTTCCATGCTAATCTTTTATGTGGGACCTTGTCGAAGGCCTTTTGGAAGTCCAGGTACACCACATCTACTGGCTCTCCCCCATCTATTTTACCAGTTACTCCCTCAAAAAATTCCAATAGATTAGTCAAGCACGATTTACCCTTTGTAAATCCATGTTGACTCTGTCCTATCCTGTCCCCATTTGCTAAGTGCTCCGCTATTTCATCCTTAATGATGGACTTGTCTCTGTATATTCTATAAAACCCCTTTCATAATCTTAAAGACCTGGATCAGGTCAACCCCCCACAGAGAAAAGAGCCCCAGCCTGTTCAGTCTTTCCTGATATTTGTACCCTCTCAGTTCTGGTATCGTCCTTGTGAATCTTTTTTTCGCACCCTCTCCAAGCGCCTCTATATCCTGTTGTAAAATGGAGACCAGAACTGTGCAGAGTGCTGCAAGTGTGGTCTAACCAAGGTATGTGGAGACCAGAACTGTGCACAGTGCTCCAATTATGATCTAACCAAGGTATATGACCAGAACAGTGCACAGTGCTCCAATTATGGTCTAACCAAGGTATATGGAGACCAGAACTGTGCACAGTGCTCCAATTATGATCTAACCAAGGTATATGGAGATCAGAACTGTGCACAGTGCTCCAAGTGTGATCTAACCAAAGTATATGACCAGAACTGTGCACAGTGCTCCAAGTGTGGTCTAACCAAGGTATCTGGAGACCGGAACTGTGCACAGTGCTCCAAGTGTGGTCTAACCAAGGTATATGGAGACCAGAACTGTACACAGTGCTCCAAGTGTGATCTAACCAAGGTATCTGGAGACCGGAACTGTGCACAGTGCTCCAAGTGTGGTCTAACCTAGGTATATGGAGACTGGAACTGTGCACAGTGCTCCAAGTGTGGTCTAACCTAGGTATCTGGAGACCAGAACTGTGCACAGTGCTCCAAGTGTGGTCTAACCAAGGTATATGGAGACCAGAACTGTGCACAGTGCTCCCAGTGTGATCTAACCAAGGTATATGACCAGAACTGTGCACAGTGCTCCAAGTGTGGTCTAACCAAGGTATATGGAGACCAGAACTGTGCAAAGTGCTCCAAGTGTGGTCTAACCTAGGTATATGGAGTCCAGAACTGTGCACAGTGCTCCAAGTGTGATCTAACCAAGGTATATGACCAGAACTGTGCACAGTGCTCCAAGTGTGATCTAACCAAGGTATATGACCAGAACTGTGCACAGTGCTCCAAGTGTGGTCTAACCTAGGTATATGGAGTCCAGAACTGTGCACAGTGCTCCAAGTGTGGTCTAACCAAGGTATATAGAGACCGGAACTGTGCACAGCCCCTAGTTCTGGTGTGGCCCTCAATTGGAAACATCTCTACGTCTACCCTATCAAACCCTTTCAGAATTTGAAAGGCCTCTATCAGGTCCCCCCTCAGCCTTCTCTTTTCTAGAGAAAAGAGCCCCAGCCTGTTCAATCGGTCCTGATAGGTTTTAACCTTTAATTATTGTGACTTGGCGCAGATGGAAGCTGCTCTGACGTTTAACTGGAGTGTTTATAAGACATTTCAATGTGTCTCCAATCTTTCCACCCACTTGCTTGTGGTTGACAGCGACATTTCTCGTAGACTCAGCAGTTTGAGAATAACCATTTCGTCAACATCTTTCTCGCAAAATTCAACGACGAAGGTTTTTTTTTGAAAGTTCGAGAAAACGGCAAACGGAAAATCAATTTAACCATGTTTGATTTTACTCTGAAACGAAACCTACCCCGTTTGTTTTCAAATTGGTTCACGGATAACTTCGGAGATTTAATTTAATAAAATTAATTGTTTTGATAAAGAAAGAAAGACTCGCATTTCTATAGCGCCTTCCACGACCACCGGACGTCCCAAAGCGCTTTACAGCCAATGAAGTACTTTTGAAGTGTAGTCACTGTTGTAATGTGGGAAACACAGCAGCCACAATTTGCGCACAGCAAGCTCCCACAAACAGCAACTTGATAATGACCAGATAATCTGTTTTTGTTATGTTGGTTGAGGGATAAATATTGGGCAGGACACCGGGGATAACTCCCCCTGCTCTTCTTCGAAATAGTGCCATGGGATCTTTTACGTCCACCTGAGAGAGCAGACGGGGCCTCGGTTTAATGTCTCATCTGAAAGACGGCACCTCCGACAGTGCAGCACTCCCTCAGTACGGCACCTCTGACAGTGCAGCACTCCCTCAGTACTGCCCCTCCGACAGTGCGAGCTCTCCCTCAGTACCGCCCCTCCGACAGCGCTCCCTCAGCACTGCACTGGAGTGTCGGCCTAGCTTTTTGTGCTCAAGTCTCTGGAGTGGGACTATGAACCCACAACCTTCTGACTCCAAAGCTAGTGTGCTACCGCCTGAGCTACAGCGGACACTGCTGATATAAGCATAAGAACATAAGAAATAGGAGCAGGAGTCGGCCATTCGGCCCCTCGAGCCTGCTCCGCCATTCCATAAGATCCTGGCTGATCTTCGACCTCAACTCCACTTTCCCGCACTATCCCCATATCCCTTGATTCCCATAATATCCAAAAATCTATCGATCTCTGTCTCGAATATAATCAACGACTGACGGAGGGGTTCGAGAGAAGCCAGATTGATTTGAAGAGAAGACTGGCGTGTGAGAAGGGGGAGAGAGAAGGCTGGAGTGAGGGGAGGAAGCGAGAGAGAATGATAAGGATGGGTTGAGGATGGATGGAGAGAGAGAGGGATGGGGTGAGGGTTGGATGGAGAGAGAGAAGATTGGGGGGAGGGTTGGATGGAGAGAGAGAGGGATGGGGTGAGGGATGGAGAGAGAGAGGGATGGGGTGAGGGATGGATGGAGAGAGAGAGAGAGGGATGGGCAGAGGGTTGGATGGAGAGGGAGAGAGGGATGGGGAGAGGGTTGGATGGAGAGAGAGAGAGGGATGGGCAGAGAGTTGGATAGAGAGAGAGAGGGATGGGCAGAGGGTTGGATGGAGAGAGAGAGAGGGATGGGGAGAGGGTTGGATGGAGAGAGAGAGGGATGGGGAGAGGGTTGGATGGAGAGAGAGAGAGGGATGGGGAGAGGGTTGGATGGAGAGAGAGGGATGGGGAGAGGGTTGGATGGAGAGAGAGAGAGGGATGGGCATAGGGTTGGATGGAGAGAGAGAGAGGGATGGGGTGAGGGTTGGACGGAGAGAGAGAGGGATGGGGCGAGGGTTGGATGGAGAGAGAGAGAGGGATGGGGAGTGGGTTGGATGGAGAGAGTGAGAGGGATGGGGAGTGGGTTGGATGGAGAGAGAGAGAGGGATGGGGAGTGGGTTGGATGGAGAGAGTGAGAGGGATGGGGAGTGGGTTGAATGGAGAGAGAGAGGGATGGGGTGAGGGTTGAATGGAGAGAGAGAGAGGGATGGGGAGAGGGATGGATGG